>JAZGTK010000726.1:0-54741 GCA_036877625.1 Ambastaia sidthimunki
AACTTGTTAATGTAGCAGGGGGTCACTTGAGAGTGAAATTCAATTGAATGTCAATTTAAAGATGGAAAAAAAAAAAAAAATGCCTCTATTTTCAACTAAAGACCCCAACATGTCTCAGGAGGGTGCCAGATTTTCACTGATGTCCAGGTCCAATTATCCCAAACCATGATGGAAAGTCTTTGAAGGCCGAACTGCTGAGAGCGGTAATCTGCTGTAAATTTTTGATGACATGGTCAGGGTGAAGTGAACGTTTTCTTAACGCTAGTCAAAGCTCCAAAATTCAGCAGCTCCTGCAGAAAATTGAGTTTGTAATTGTCCTAAAAATAGTTTAGGGCTGCTGGAGGCATCACTTGCCTGAGCTTGACTTCTAAACCAACTTTTACTTCTACAATAATTTGCCCACAAGCTGGAAAGTTTCAGTTCACTGGTGGTTTTGCTGCATGAAATAAGTTTTGCCACTTTTCTTGTTACTGTAACACTATGCACACTACTGTGTTTACATTTAACTTAGTCATCAAGTTTAATGGGTGTCTACAGTAAACTAAAACTGAGTATGTATCAGTTCAAAACATTAAAGTCAGCATGTCAAAATAAATTAGTCCAAGCACAAATATTCAGCAGTTACACAGACAAACTACAGTCCTTCGTTCAGTATTCATTTATCTTCATTCAACACTGGCTACTACAAGACACACGAACGGCACGTTTACGTGTCTATGTGTGTAGATCGTACAATATAAGACATCTCACCAGCATTCCTCAGTTTCCGGTTTCTGAACACTGAAATGATGACTAACAGGTTCCCCAAAACATCCACCACTGTCGTGAAGATCAGCACGCTGGCCAGCACCGCGATCGCCCAGGCGGGACGCGCGCTCGAACCCAACGCGCGACCGACGTGCCCCAGTTCCGTGCTGTTCGTCAGCCCGGAGACAAAATCCGGCATCCCGGGTTGTACAGACGTTTTTACACAACCTGCATTAACAAGAAAGAGAAAATCATGTCGGGAGTCACATAACCAGGAAACTGCTGTGAATGAAATGGCGTGACTCGTACTTAAAAGCGAGTCATTCCAGCTGTTCTCCAGCAAAAGTCTTTGACGCGCTCCTGGCATCACTTCTCTCTCCAAAAACACGAGATGAAGTCCATCTCACCATCTTCTCAGCCTCTTAAACTCATTCCTGCGTAATAGTTTAGTTCCTTATCTTGCGCCTTGCCTCCACCCTGCCGCAAAACTACAACGGAACAGGTGAAACCCGGCGCCCTGTTGCCACATGGCGACCCTCTCCAAGTTGTTTTTTAACGCATCTGCTGTGAATTGTAAATCCAGCGCGCTGTCATAATGAAATCCGCTCATATGATTGGCTCAGATTTACAAATGACGGCTGGAGATGAAAACTACGCTTGTGCGCAAAGACTGCGCGCTTACTACAAGGATGCGCGGGCGCGCGCGGTGGAGGATGTTGGGGAGGACGTGGATGCGCTTTAGAAGATATTTTGGCTCTGGAGAACCTGTACAACGATTCGTATCATATTATTTATATTGAATGCGCATTAATTGGTCGTGCGTAAAATGTTGGTGGTTATTGGTCGTTTTGTTCCATCAAGGTTATTTTAAAGGTCGTTAAATTGTGAGTCTCTGTATGTGTGGCATGTTTTCAATGCCATCGTCTAAAAACAAAATCTCCAAAACAAAATCGCTCTCCAAACTACAGATCCTTGATTCCCACGAGCTGTTTAAAGCAGAAACTACACACCTTATACTGCAGCTAACAGGGAACGTTCTCGGAACGTTGGCTAACGTTCTCTAGAAGTGCTATATAAACATATATATGAAAAAAGTAGTTAGTGGAATATTTTAAAACGATACCAAATTTAAAACATGTTTGAATAACGTTCTTATAACCAAGCAAAAATGTTAATGCAACGAATAAAAACCTAAACGTTTTAAACGTTCCTAAAACTTTCAATAAAAAATAACGTTTTATAAAGTAAAAATAACGTTTTACTTGATGGAAACATTCAACCTAATATTAAAACATTTCCCTCCATTGGTTTCTTATCTATTAATTTTAAAGTATTAAACTACACAGTAGCGCCTGAACATCTAGCGCAGCCGGGAGAATAAAACAAACACTGTCACATCGGTTTTAACATTAAAATTATTCTTTTTCCCCGAGTAGAAACTCACTGAAATGGAAATTACATTATATAAGATGTTTTGAAGAAATTAATAATGAAATAAGCCTCTAAAAACAAAGTAAACTTAGCAAACAAGGAGTTTATAAAGTCTAATATGCTTCATTAAACAAGTAGCTATATGTTTAAATCATTTGTTACAAATGTACAGTTGGATTTAAAAATCTGAGATCTTGTTAAAATAATTAAAATGTTGTTTAAATTTAAAAACACTTTAAACAAACACAAGCTATGAGGCGAAATGAACAGAAATGTAAGATTCAGCCTTATTTTATAGGTCACTAAACAAATGAAACCAGTCATGTTAATAGCTCTGTACAAAAGCCACTGCCCTCACTGAAACACAAAATGCTGTTTGAAACATTTTCACATAATCTTTCCATCAAACTGTTGCTGATAATATCATTTGGAAGATTAAAATGGTGTTAAATTTAAACAGACACATTTCACAGCAGGTCTAAGACTTTGATCCCCACTGTTTGAATGTTTGAGTCACGTTCATGTCTTAATGTGAGCAGCTTTTAAACACGTTAGACAGTGATTGACAGGCACGACCGTCTGATAGGACGAACGACAGCTATTCTCCTTGTTTACACGTGCTAAAGATTATCAGAGGGGACGAATGTAATCACTCCACACTGATCTGATCTCTCTCACCCATTCCACCCTGTCGAAAAACATCCCCCGGGTATTTTTCATCATTCACTACAAAGTACCGTAAACACTTCGAAATGTGCAACGTGCCAAGAGGCAAATTCAAAGAAATTGTGGGAAAACTGGAATAAACTGGATGTGACTAAACAGCGTTCCGCAATCTATTTAAATCTGGATCGACTTTCAAAAAACCAGACAGCCTTTGTGTATATTATGCATGCCAGGTTTCATATATAAACTATGTGCCTTTTTAATCTCAACACAAACATCAATTTGAGTGGAGCACATGTATGAATTAAGCATTTATCTAGTTTAACACAGAGGCTAGACAGCAATACATACGTGTTTACAAGCATATCCCCTAAAGAGACTAAGAGAACTGGATAATGGGGGGATGATTAGACTCTGTTTTTAAGATTTGAACACCGTTTGCCATGTTCTCGCTCATGGATTTCTATCACTGCAGAAGATCTTGTTAATGAGAGAAGACATCAGAAAACACCTGCTACACAACCTAACAAGCTGTCTGCATGAGAGAACTTAAAGGCACCGAACTTAAAAGCCTATCTCAAAACATACAGTGTTTGACCAAATACAAAAGGGAGAACCTTGTCCTTTTGGCATAAGCAATCCCACAATGCATTGTGTGGACACTCAGAGAAAAATACACCTAAGATTTAATCAATGCTGTTAACTAGCAACATCTTCAGGAGCTTGTTCTGTAAAACACCCGAGTTGATGTCTATGCAGAGCGTTCCAAACGGTCACTTAAGAGGTTTCATTTAATTGAGGGTGTAGGCAGCAGACAGCATGGCATTACAGTGCGTTTTGGAACACAGCCAGTAAACTACATAAGAATTTAGATTTTGACCCTCATGTTGGATGAGCACAGATTCGGGGTGGGAAGGGGGTCTGACACACTGCTGTGCTGTTATTTTTTCTCATGCAAATTCGGAACCCAAAACGCAGCCATCAAAAGCAAGCCTGCACTGTAGATGTTTTAGTAATGAGCTACGTTTTGCGCTGAGCAGCTCATTTTTATGTAAACGTGCGAGTGAACATGTGCATCTTGTTATAGAAAGTAAATCTGCTTTGTTAAACACGTTTTATTGCCTTTAGAATGAAATGAGTTTGTGTTTAACATACTGCTGATGATGTCTGCACAGTTCAGATGATGGTAACAACCTCACGGGTATATAATGCAAATGTAATTTTGTTCGTCTACATGCCTTTGTGTGTTAATTAAAGGATGGAAACTCCATTGAGTCTCTTTATGAAATTTTATTATTGATTCAGAGAGGATTCATTTAGACGGTTGTTTAGGAGTTTGAACATGCCTCCGAGCTAAAAGCCTATCAGACGAGTTCAGTTTCAACAGACGGCAATTACTCAGCACAGAACAATAAAATCTAAGATAGCTTTAGGCATAAGTTAATCTAGTCAACTACATAGGTGCCCTCACTCCCATTAGTTTGTCTAGTCTAGTATCTGTGTGTGTGTGTCTGGGTAATCTGATGACCCTCTGAACAAAAGAAAATGAAGCAACAGTACTTATACATTATAAGTGGATATTATATATTAAAATGTAACCAGTGTGTTTGGGAAGTAAGAGACGTGTGAGGGTTTTGTGATGAGTGCCTCCCGGGAATCCTGTAGAATTCAACCAATCAGATGGCGACTTTGAAATTCCCGAAGCATTTCTGACGTCTAGCAAACGGTCTGACGACGTGATGTCTGAGGCTCTGACCAGCAGTTTCCCAACATTTGTTTTTGAAAATTTACCAGAAATGTTAGCAAATTACCTCATTTGTCATCCTCCTCATAAAACTGACAGTTTTCCCTCTTGAATTGTCTACGATATCCAGTCTATGCCAGCCTCATCTAAAGAAACAAGAAAAAGAGAGAGAATTTGGTAATTAAAGTGTGTGTGTTTAATATCTGCTCTACCATAGCATGTGTGTGTGTGTGTGTGTGTGTGTGTGTCTGGAAGCAGAGGCAGATGTTTGTGTGGAGATGTGGTCTGGTTAGTGTGTCTAATCTGGTTATTATTCATCTGACAGTGTGGGTATAATCACCCCCAACTCTCTCATGTCTCCAAGCACAAACAGGGGAACTATAATCCAGCGCCCCCTTATATAACCAGCCGTCTCTCTGTGTCTGTCTGGTTTCTCCTATATTTGTTTTAGAAGTCAAAGGAACTGTTGTGGAATCTGGGTCGCCTTTAAGATGTAAACACCAGTTGAACCAGTATTAATTCAAAGAGATTAAAACTAGTTTCATCTGCGTTTAACTGAGCCACATCACATTCAGTGTTGCACGTTTGAGCCGACTGAAAGATTCCAGTTTGACCTCTCTGATCCAGTTCCGATTTATCTTCCGGGTTTAATTATCCGTCAGTCTTGTGTGTTGGGACGTGACTGGCATAATAGCGAAATTTAAATCTTTGTTGAGATAACACGTGACAGTGGAAATCTGTGATACTATTAACATTTCAAAGTGAAAAACTTTACCATGTTTAAACTGAAGAAAAAGTTTGTCCAACTATGAATTTGTTGTCATCTTTTACTCCCCCTTACATTGTTCCAAATTCATGTGACTTTCATATTTCTGCAAACAGAATGGGAGATTGCTTGAAAAATAAGATGTTTATTCAGACAAATTAAAACATTCTGAATATTTTAATGTAGTGAAACAAAATTCAACACTTTATACTTTGTAATAGTACTGAATACCCTGTTTTCAGAAGATATTACTGTTTTTGTTAGTTGAGTCACAAAACATTTCACCCACGAGGTGAGATCAGCCTAAAATCTTTTTCACATAACTATCAAACGACAGAATCATAAAAATCTATACTGCACATTTTAAACAGTGTGCAGAGCTTCTCTTTCACCATAAGATTTAGAGATTAAACCAGCGCATTCTTGCACACGTCACAGAAAATGAAAACCATTATGTTTCGATCATATAAGTCTCATTTCTGGAACTGCTCCTGTAAACAAGCTTTGGGTTGGTTTGACCTCTGTATTGTTGTTTTCTGCTGTGCTTCTAAAATAGTGCATTCAAAGTCTACAATTGATCGCGTTTAAAGGGAACGTTATTTGCGCACGTCTCAGCAGAAGAGATGGAACACAATGTTGAAACTGCTGTATTAAAAGTGGAACATTATGTATCATACAGAGAAAGTCCTGCGGTTTTCAGAGGGTTTATTTAAACTCCCTCCTCAGGCGTCACTCTGTGGCAAGAAAACTGTGTGTGTCGATACATGCTGAGAACTTCATCTTTTTTCCCTTGTCAATCAATAGATGGTGCGTCATTGTGTTTAGTAAATTTAAACTTTTTAATTATACACTATATAATGTATTTTTATAGACTTTGTTTTCATTTTGATTACACAGAAAGAACCAATTAAACGCAGACACGGTTAAACGGTTTCAAGGCTTCTAATTAAAGCGACAACGTTTCTTCTAAACATAAAAACTCATTTAAAGCTCCAGATGTGGAACGTGTGATTAACATGATTTTGTCATGTATGAATTACTGTTGACACCTAAACAGAGAACATGAATATATGAACAGATTTGCAATTACCTGTGAAAACGGTCCATCATTGTGAGCATGTGTGCAATGCGAGTTCTTAATAAAGCTTGTCGATTCATCAGAAAGCAAATTCTATAAAAGTTCATCTCCACAGCTTCTGCATATTAAAGGTAACAGTTGAAGTTCTCCTTAACACTTTTAGATTGTTAATGAACAACATTATGCTCACAAAAACGTCGGTTCCTGGCTGATCAACACACATCTTCAGGCCAGTGATGGATCAGAGCTGATGGAGCGGGTGGAGGGGGTGTGGGGGGGTCCAGGCTCAAGGTGACTCAAAGCCTAGGAGTCTCCGACACCTGCCATTGGTAATCTGTAACATAAACACAGAGTCTGAATATAAGCAACTTTCAAACAACTTTTACAAACATTTCACAAGAAAAATGGATTAAGTCACTTTCTGATGGAAACTCATTTAGATTCATTTAGATTAGGTGAATAATCTCAAGTGAGCTTTGAATTAAAATGCAAATTTAAATCATGTCCCGGGACCTCGATATTTAAACAAGAGATATGAAGATTTTGGACATGACTTATCTTTGAATCTTTAGTACAGTTTGGTACAGAAAGTTTAGTTAATAAAGTTACAGTTAATGAAGACAAAATATGAACCTTTTTAATGTCTTACAAAATGAAAACAAAATTAATACAAATAAAAGCATCAAAACAAAAGATTTGTGTTATGCTCATTAAATGTGGAATGTTATTTCCTTCTAAGACTGGATGTTTTTAACATGGGATGCGTGCAGATTTATAAATGGGTGACAAGTGTAACTGAAGGACATGTATTAAAGAGGTTGCAGCTGTTTGAGGACAGAAAGATGTTTCGACTGCTTCCGTCTACCTGTCTTGAGTCAGAATTTACCAAACAACCTTGTTGGTCCAACATTCAAACAAATCAAATAATATTCTCACTTGTCATATATAATCTGATACCAGGTATTTACACCAGCCAAATCTAGTTCAGCAACACAGAAGTGCTTTTTACAAACCTAAAAACTCGCAAATTCCCTTTCAAAGGTGTTCATGCAATTGTTTACCAGTCTTATCCCCCCCATGATGGCAACAAATTTGAAAAGGAACATAAAAAATTATAAAACACATCAAACGTTTGTCATAACCATCAAACACGATATTAACCTTATGTAAGGATTTACATAAATCATCTAGTCATGTTTGCAATCATGTAATGTCACAATATCAGCCAAACAGAAGCAAACAGACCTCTGATGTCACACTGATGTTACGCTCTTGAGAGCCGTTGTGTTTGCAGAGAAGATCAAAGATAGATTTGAACTCCTGATCTGATCTATTCAAACGTCACTTCATCAAAGCAGAGGAGAGTTTCTACTAATCCTCATCATTTCCTTCTGGAAAGATCAGACAAGAGCTTCATAAGGTGACTGGAATAATCATCTAATGAGACTGGAATTACATTACAGGTGAGTGTGTGAGAGTGTATGTGTGTGTTAAAATGCTTTTCCAATCACAAAACGTTTTTATATGCTGTGCAAAGGAACTGTCTCATACCTGACTGACTCAGAATTTCAGTTCTGGAATCAAAACAACATGTTAAATAACAATAACAATGAATGACATGAAAAAAACATGATAGCTGAAGTATTTGTAATACAAACCCCTCAAAAAACGAGTTGTGATTCTTTAAAACAATTCTTTAATGAGAGATTTTAATCTTCTCAAAGATTATTCAGAAAACAGTGAGTCTGGGGCAAGTCCACCTCCTACATCTGACCAATGGGGAGTAATCAGATTTTAAAAATCTAGTGCAAATGAAAAAATAGTTTTAAAAGTTTTAAGAGTATCAAGAGTTTACTGATACAAGGAGTCAAAGAGTTCAAAGAGGCAAGACTTATATAACCAGAAACTCCATTTCTGCTGAGAGAGAAGGAAGAAAACATTATTGCAACGTGCTTGTGCAGTATACATGCTGCTATACGTTATCTAAGCGCTCTGGTTTGATCAGAAGTTGCAGCTTTACCCTAATGAGGGTATTTTTGCAGGACTGTGTGAATTTTGGATGTGAACAGCACATTCCACTTCAACTGTAGCGTGTTTTTTTCTTTCTTTGAGCTGTGGGGTTTGTAGGTTGTTTAGGGGTCGTGTTAAGAACTTCAGGTCATGCTTTGAGCTCTCGCTGTCTCACCGGTCGTCACAGGAATCAGGCTGAAAGATCTCAAGGGAGCCTCACTCACCTGTGCAGCTGTCAGAGACACAAGTGACCTCGTCTGCTGAATTCTCTGCTTCTGCAGAAGACAACACACACACACACACACACACACAAACCTCTCATTTTGAAACACATAGTGCTTAATAATTTCTACAAAATAAAAAACTTTTCAATCTGCAAAAGTTAAAAAACTATAAAATTTGTCTCCTATATTTCCCCAGATGATGCACAGCCAAGAGTTTACCTGAAAAAGCTGAAATAAAAGCAGAGCAAATTAGTTTTTGATTGAAGAAAACACCTCATCAAAGTCATCTCCTCCAGAATTCCGATGGAAGTAAAACGTTCCATGTCGGATGTGTAATCTCCCTTCCCATATATCCACACTGCGTATCTGAGCACAGACTGACACTTGATGAAGGAGGAAAGGCTCCGGTTGGTCTCTAGTTTTTCTAGGGCTGTTAAACCACAGCAGATGGTCTGATTACTCTAATCTAGTTTTGTTTTGAAACAATTCTCTAGTCAATTTTCAGACAGGAGGCAATTTCATTCGTGATCAATCAGAACGATGTGAAAATAAAATCATAAATCTGGACGATTCAATGAATGTTCTTCTGATTTGTGTGTTTTACAAAAAAAGTTTTTAATAATGTTGAAACATGTAGACTGTAGGCCATCAGCACTGACCCATAAAGCTGTGAACCTGATGCCCTCGGCTCCCATGTCGTCTTCTGAAGCACGTTGTTGGTCTTCATGAAGATTCCACCATCTCACCTCAGGTCCACCAGACCTTCTACACACAGCTGCCCCCTAAACTGATCTTTACATCCCACGGTGGAGTTACAGCAGTTCATGTTCATACACTCCTCCATTCTCAAACCTTTGACACATTGAAACAGTGATTGTTAGATTTAGAATTTCCCATTTTTTATAATTACCAAATAACTGCTCATGCAGCTTTTATGACCTTAATTAAATAAACTGTTTACACGCTTACAAATTAATTAGTCACAGTGTAGAGTTATCTAGTGAATTAACTAGTGATGGCAACCATTAACCACAATTAACTAGTCAAGGCAAAAATCTTGTAAAAACTTTAAATTGAAACTGTTGATTAACAAAACACATTATGGACCAGCTGCCCACATATAGATATTTCACATATTCTGGGTAGTATGCATACTACAATAGTATGGTACCGTGTTATTCGGAACACAGCCTGTTCTCATTCAAAGAGACGAGATGTTTCACAAGCAGTGCATGTTGTATTTAAAGACTGATGACTTCTCACATTTTGGAAGCCCTCTGTGTTATATAATATTTCCATTCAATGCTATATAATATTTCCATTCAATGATCTTCTCTTCAAAGAATCTATCAGAACGTTTCATGCTGTACGATTCTGGAGTGCAAGAAAGTTCAACAAATCCCTCAAGGGTAAAAGCACATAATGAGAGGTTTGTGTTTGTTGCATAACTTAATGACACACTTGGAACTGCAGTAAAAAGCTGGTTATATAAAGCAATTAGATTTTCATTACCTTCTTTCCTTCAATAAACACAGAGAGAGAGAGAAGGCCACAGGTCCTGCTGTCTTATTAGATCTTTTCAGATGGTTCTTGTCTTCTCAACCTCTTTGTAAGAGTAACAACACGCCCTCTGGTGGCACATCTGTTCATCTCACGATGCCAAAAACAACGTGAACCTGTAATTAAATCGCTGTAATGAATAGCAGCAAAAAAACTGCTTTTTATTTAATAGAGCATTTATGTGGTAATTAACATAAGCAAAAACACCCACGTCGCATATGTATTAAACCAGCAGTTCAAAATAAACAACAATCACAGACTGAGATTAAAAACAGCAGCTGAACGTTCACTGTAATGATCTGCACAACACACTGTTATTACAAAACTATATTTATCATAAAACTCATTTCTGGTTACTGCAATAAAATGATGTCCAAATTCAAGATCTTCATCTTTCAAGATCTTCATCTTTAATTTAGCAACGCCAGCTATGTTAGCTCTACATTTCAACCCTGCAAATACATTTATAAATAATAACACACACTTACAGGTTGTGATCTGATGTCTACAGATAGTAAAGTATAAACTAACCCATCTGCCAGGTAAAGGTGGGAATAACTAGCACTGAACTCAGTACGTTCAGGTAACAGTCCTTGATGTTACAGACAACAAAATAAAAGTTGTGTTTGTAGTGCTAGTAAACAGTGTTAAAAACATATTTTTAATACTTATTTTTCAATTCCTTCGCTTTTGTTATTTTTTACACAATTGTAACGCGATGAAATAAGCGGCGTCTTCGCAACTATACTTGAGGGCGGGGCAAAGCCGCCGGTGGGCGGGTATTATGCAAATATGTAAAACCTACGTAGCTACGTGGCCGGAAATAAAGGCAGGACTACACGTGCGATGTCTCCAGAGAATAACCCGCTTGATGTGGACTTTGAGCTTTAATTTACAGATGGTTTACATAAACAAACAGCTGTATTACACACTAAAAGAAAGCTAAAATAAAAATAAGCGTTTTTAAATACACCAGTAGATTAAAAGGTCTTTAATGTCAATACAGTAAAATGCATCATGGGACTGAACATCTATCTGCCTGTATTCTTATATAGTTCACATATATAGTTATTATATAGTTCAATCTTCATTCAATAATACAGCCAGATGTCTTCATGACCAAAAGCTTAAACGCCCCCTTGTGGTCGTGATAAAATGCTTCATCTTAAAAGAGACTGTAAATTTAACAACTTTTAGGACTTTACTAACTACATTTTTCCACAAACCTGATGTTCTGGATTATCTGATGTTTTTATGCATGTGAAAGTAACACTGTTTGTGTCAGTTTTAAAATAGTGTCTTGAAATATATGAACATGTTGAGTCACACAGTAACACAGGTCACTTCTGCTGTTTTATGACATAAACATTTTAATGGTGACAGTGACTAGGCTGAGATTCGATGAGTTACAAACTGAGATTACAAAGAACATGAACTTTTCCACAGAATACAGTGCAACCTAAGAGAGAATAAAAAATAGAGATGAAAAGAAACGTTTGCCTTTAACGTTAGCATTAGAACCTTGATTTATTATGCGTTTCCATTTAAAGAACGTTAGGATCTAACTTTTTAACAACATCATAAAGGTGAAAGTGAAACAACTAAACATTATACTCTGGTTCTCCGAAGGGTTCTGCTTTGAAAACAGTCGAGATTTATTGCACAGCAGACTGCATGACCTGAACACATCTCTGTACAATTTAAGAACTAATTAAAAAGGAACAAACTTAGCCCCACCCTTAGCCACGCCTGCCTGGTCCCACCCTCAAATCTCGCTTCTATTAAGATCTCGTTGGCTTGCGTCCCCTGATCACACTGTCTGCACGCTACACCAGCCGGTCGACACCCAGAAGCTGAGAAGTCACGGGTCTTTCTGCCGAGGGTGAGACGCACAGGCAGGGATGCTGGGCTTCACAGGCTTAGGAAATGCTGGGTGATGGCAAGCGAGAGCAGGCTGGCGGGAAGTCGGATTGGAGGAGACGGTTTCGTGGGCAAAGGGAAGCGGGCAGAGAAGAAAGGAGAAACACGGCCACGCGATATCAGTCCACCGGCCGCTTCTCGCCGTGTTTCTTTGTAAACTCTTCCGCATTCTTAAAGAATTTTTTTCGGTCTTTCGAATATTCTTCTGCTAGATCGGCCCTCAGTGGGTGTTCTGGTTGAGGGTCGTTGACGAGGGCAATGAGAGACTGGATTACTGTTTAGAGGAGAAAAAACACAATTTAACAATAATATTAGTGTCAGGCTGATTTAAAATCACACAGTCTTCAAAAGCGGTTGAACTGCTTTAGTGTGAAACCCACATTAGCGAGACGATTACCTTGGTCAGTTTTTGTTGCAGGTTTCCAGTTCTCGGCACTTATGACCGGCAGACACACCTGACCCTTCTCATCGATGTTTGGGTGATAGATCTTTGTTTTAAATGTGATTTTGGGGGGTTTGAAGGGGTATTCTGCAGGAAATGTGATTTCAATCCGGAACGCACCTTTATCATAGGGAGGGTTGTCCTAAACAAACAACAGCAACAAATATTACCCACAAACATGTTCCTGTGTGGAAAGATTTGTGTTTTTTAATGGAATTTCTCAGAACTTACAGGCACGATGAGTCCCTGCCAGATCAGAATGTTCGACTCGTCCACCTGAACGTTACGGAAGTTTTTCATTCCAGACTTGCGAATCTCATCAAGTTCCTGAAAAACACAACATGTGATCCATCTCAAGTGATCGTCAAACCAGACATACATAATATTTACTGTTGTCATGTGCACAATCTCAGATCACCAATATAAACAACACAAACCAAACAAAACTCAGTTACATCTACATACTAAAAACAAAAAAAAATTCTATTTTATTCAAGTCTTTGAAAGTGGCAGAAATTCAGGCAAAAAAAAAAACAATTCTTCTGAAAATTAATTCGGTGTTTTGAGCATTTTACAGGTTGTTATTGTTTATGAAAGTGTCATATTATTATTATAGTGCCATATTGTCTTAATATAAGACAGATATATTCTAATTAAACTCTTTCAATGACATCTGACTGACTTCCTGGTTCAAAATTTCAACATCCTACTAATGAAATCACATTAACTGAAACATTGAGACCAACCAGACAATATTCTGCTATATTTTATTATTCGCTCATCGTTCTTTAAATTATGTTGTTGGTAAATTTAAAGATAAACTAGTTTCATTTCAGTCTTACAGTCTGTATAGCATCACTCTCAGCAGACGTGTTCAAGTTTATATTGAGCACTGCGTCGTATATAAACCTAATTCAGGAGTCTGTTTATTTTATTGCTCTGTTTATTCTGAATAATTCATCTTAATTCACTTTAATTTCATGTGAATATTTGAAGTACAGCTAAGCTAGTGATCGGAATAACCTCTTCCTCATTCAGTGTCTCACCACAGTTTTTAAAGTGTCAAGTCTCTGGCCAACAGTTATTTAAAACTGTAACACGTCTGTTTTTGAGCGTGAAACAAATAAAATGTATTTTTTTATACAACTAAATTCAGATTTTTGTCGTGATATTTACCTTATGCAGCCGCCTGCTCGCCGCCATCTTGGATTTGCTTTTACCCACAATGCATCGCGCGCTGAATTCACTCCAGTTCAGCCCTAATAAATTAATAAACGAAAAGACCATTTAAAAGCGAATATAAAGTCAGATTATTGGATTGTACATTATTGTAAACGTCCTGTTTAATGCTCTCAATTAAAGCACATTATAAAATCGGTGACAGCCTTTAAATCAACTGTGATGTGATACCAACAGTGTTAAAATTGCTGGTTATGTGTGTTATTTTGTTGCTGTTTTTGTTTATTGTCATCACTTTCAAGTTTTGTCAAGTTTTTCAGTTGCTGCTAAATTATAAATTGTATGTTTTATTGCATCTTTTAATGAAATTTAGGTTACGTTTATTGTCCTGTCTGTTGCACAGTAAAATAATTAAATATTATACATGCAGATACACAAAACCACCAATTTGGTTCTTTATCAATTTAGGCTGCACGTTTATTACATTATTGTAAATTATTAGAGCATACAGCACTAAAAAATGACAAAAATATCTACACTTTATCTAGTTATAAGTATTATAAAGTGAAATGAATATTATCTATATGTTATATTAATTATTTTATGAATAGTAGTTCAAAAAAATGCATTGGTCGACTTAAAGCAACACACAAAATATAGCTTTTAAGTTAGTCCAATAGGGGGCGTAAGAGCACTTTACTTTTGTGGCACATTCAAACCCTGAACACAGGGTTGCTGCCTCTTTAGTTTGTTTTTTCGTTGTAATACCAGAAAAATATATTAACACAAGATTTTTTACAAACCTGCTATTCTTGTTGCTTCATAAATCACTGGAGACTTGAAAACAACCCTAAATGTTCAACATATCTAAGAGCTGGACAAAGTTATTTTAAAATAAAGTTAAATGGTTTAAGAGTGTCATAATTGAAACTTAAATGTTTAATGTAAACGTTCATATCAAATGTACAGTAGATCCAGTCATTATTTACATTATTAATATCAATAAAAAACTGCACGTTAGACAAATTTTGACTTACATTTAATATCATTGATATAAAGTTTATTAATATGTCATATATTACTTAATATATGAAGTTATTTACATTTTGAATCATTTTTTAGTTATTTTGAAGTTTACTTAGACATGCAGAGTGACAAACAGAATGTAAAACATTGGAAACATGTTTCGGAATAGTTTTGTTTAATTATACCTCAAACAAACACTGCAGGGCGCTTCTGAAATGGCTTGAGATGTAATTTCATCTACCCACAAACTTCAGAATAACTTATAAAGCTTTAGTTTAATTCTGTTTATAGGACTTTAAACAGATTTCTTAAATAAGCAAATACTACAGAAAAAAATATAGCACATAGTCAATTCATTTTATTATAAATGATATAAATTAATCAAATGATACTGGGGACGTGTAGATCACCTCTGAACATTATTTCAACATTATTTGACAGTTTAGTCTTCAGATAACATGAAAATCTGAAAATGTTGGATGTTGCAACTGCTCACAATTTCTTTTAGGCTTATCACATGTTTTAAACATTCTTTGCAGTTTAATTGAACAGCCTGTTTCAACTGATTTAAAGCACAATTATTCCATTTAAACTTACGACTTAGTTACACAGAAAGCACAATTAAAAGCAACTCATATGTGCGTTTGAAATGAAGTCACACATGTAAGCAGTATTTGGCTTGCAAATGTGGCTGCTGGCCATTTCAGCAGCTCGGGGCTGTTTGGGTAAAAGCGCGTCTGTGGTGGGCAGAGCCCGGGGGCACTTTGCTCGTTCTCCCCCTTTTTAGTGCCTCTTATTCAAATTTGGGTCAGGGGTGAGGATTTCTCACGTCACAGCAGCTTTCGAGCAAGATGGCGCACGGAAAGCTGTGAGGTGTAAGAGGATGGCTGCTGTTTAAAGACATTTCTCCATGCGTAAAGGTAAAGATACTTTTCCCTTCCATATGCATTTTGCACGTCGCAATGAAAGGCTCGGGTGGTCGGGTGGAAAGCGCAAACGAAGCAGTTTGGGGGGGTTTGTGGCTCTTTATGAAAGAAACACTGATTCCTCGAGCGTATTGCTTTTATCGCGTGCCCACCGGGGCTTTTAATGCACAGATATACACGCACAGCGCAGAGACAGAACTGCGTGTTTTATTAAAAAACTGGTGCGTGCAGGTATATGTGTGCATTCATTAAATACAACAATAAAGACATTAAAATAAATGCATGTGCTGTAGGTTTGTACTGTAGTCAAAACGACCACTCGATACCTAGATAACAAACGCCTGGCAGAACTGGTTGAGTCGCTCTTTATGCGGACTGCGTTCAGCCCGCTGCGCTCTGTGCGCATGTTACCTTTATACATTTATAACAGTCGCTGATGAGATTTGCGCATAGTTGTGCGCCATTAATGCACGCAGTGAGATATAACAGCGGACATTTGGTATTGTGCATGCTTGTTTTATTAAATGCATACACGCAAATCAGTATTTATTAGTGAATTGTTGTTGCGTTTAAGATTGGAAGTAAACGTTATGTTTCCTTTGTTTTGTGTTATTGTGTTATTGACACACTGTGTAGTGCGATGTTGTGTAATATTAGGTTCCTGTGATAAACTGTTCAATGGATCGGACAGACATGAATATTCATAGATGCAGCGGTGGGCGTGGTTTTAATTAACTATGAGCAAACGAATGGAAATTGTTCTTTGCTCTTTATATCCTTATTTTTTTGATAGATTTCTCCAGTAAAGTATAAAGCCGGATGGATCTTTATTTAAATGCACAACTGATCATATTTTGTACATAATAGGCTAAAATGGGTTTTTTTAGCCACGCCCAAATATGAATATATTCGTACAGGCCCCGCCCATTGGATCAGTTTATCATGAGCACTGAATATCACACAACACTGGTTGTAAAGTGTTATGTTATAAATGATTACCCGTTACTATAATTGATTAGTTTTGTATGGTAAGGATAGGTGGCTTTTAAATCTCATCCATTTTAGTGACCTGGGTGAGGGGTTGGTTAACACTGGTTAGTGGTTTGAGAGCTGTGCTTCATTATTACAGTAACTCATCTTAAGGGATGCATGCAGTAAAATAACTAGTATCAATGATATGACATTAAACAACCCGATATATCTAAACTAGAGGTTGACTAGTATTGTTTATGGCTTTTTTTGGTCACTTGCAAAGATTATTACATTTCTGATGACCGATACACAGCACTGATGTTTAAAATGTTAGTTTTTTGACACAACTAAATAATCTTTGGACAGTACATGAATATTGTAATATGTGTGGCATAATATTTATGCAAAGATGCTTAAATAAAACGTAATGCTTTGTGTTTGTGTTACGAGTATTGTATCATGGATGTAATTTATTTTTGTGCATAATTTTATTGGTCGACTTATCGATTAAGCAGAAAGTTGTGAATTTTATTGATGAAATGTAATGGGTGATCTGAGCTCTTGTGTGTGCTGTTGTGTTGAATGTTTAGAAGTAAACACACTTGCATGTTTTCTGCATAATGAGGGGCTGTTGTTTACAAACATGGTCGCGAATGGATTTTAGAGGTCGTGTCCAAATCCCTCTTGTAATTGGTTTGATTTTACCCCCACAGCGGTATTAAAGAGAGCGATTAAAAGATAGGGCTATGTTTTGTGTTTAAGTGGCATTCATGTAAAGGGCCGATCGATACTCTTATGAAAGGAGGACCTTGGTTTCTGCTTTTGAATAATGCAGTTGATCATTGAGTGAAGCGGGTGGAGACGTCCTTTCAGGGACGCCGTGTTTACAGCTGTTATCACACAGAGAGATTCTGAAGTCTGTGGTGGGGTCAGATTTGTGGAATCATACACCCAGTTGAGTTTTGTGTCTGTTTCAATAAACAAAAGTTGGTCGTTCAGTCACATTTACGATGTGATGTTTATGACAGTTTTATCTGTTTATCTTCTTGGTCTTTTTGAAAGTGTGCTAATCTGTACAGTACTGTCACTAGAATCATGTTTGTAGGTTAATGGAACCTGTTGCTTGGCTGGAATATAGGTTAATTTCTGTGGAATGGTTTAGTTTAACCCTTTCAGGGCGGTTTGGGCTCACGTGCTCCTGTGTTTGAATGTGGGATTGTGAGCATGTTGCTTTAAGGCAAAACTGTGTGTCTGGAAACTCGTGCAACATGCTTGGTATGTTTGTTGACTTGATCCTTTTATCCTGTGTGGCTTTTAACCGTCTTGTTAAAAACAGACATGGCCGATATGATGTGATTGCGTCGAGTTAATGAAGATTATGACTGTGAGTTAATCGGGTTTATCTGTTCAGGGTTATTTCAGGGTTATGCCTCATCTGGTTAAGTGATTGTTTCTTCGTCTTGATTAATTTACTCTTGATTTGCAGCCCAGGAAGAAAAGCTGCGGTTACACCGAACGCTTTTATTATTTTTGTTTGATTTCTGTATTTTGGTTTCATGCAGTAGTTTTGTACAGCCGCTCTTTGATGCAGATGTCTGTCTTTCAGCGCACTACTGAGGGTTTGAAACTGGTTTTCAAAAACCCAGGTGCACTTTTCTGTGTATATATGTGTGTGTTGTTTTGTCACCTTTTTCTTTAAATTACTTTTGTATCTCTTGTTTTGGTGAATCCTGGCTGTTTTTAGCACATATAGGGTGTAATATTGAATAGACTGCAGTGGACGGGCAGTAGATGGGGGGGTTGAATTCTTCAGATAAGGGCTGTTCTATGTTATCAGGCTCTTAGCCGAGGTCATTGCATCATCATTTGGATTGGCCAGGGCCTCAGGAGGTTAGTGGTTGTTACGTTTGGCTACAGTAAGCACTTAGATCCTAATGTGTTAAGCTGTCTCTGATCAGGTTAACTCATCTGATGTCATTAAAATTAGGCTTACAAGCTTACACACACACTTTTCCGTTTAACATTTCACTGTTTTACTGAGTGAATTGTCAGGGAATAATTAATTTGGCATGTTTTAGGTGCATTTTGTCAATGCTGTGCTTTTATTCTTGTGTGTAATCTGTCAACGGTTGGATACTATATATGGATGTGTCTCTATATGTGGATATATATTTCTATAGGTGGACATATAGATATGTTTATGCCCTTTTTCATAGAAGCAAAAGTACTCGCTGTTTTTTTTTACAGCAATAACACAATAAAATTGGGGCTCTCAGGGGCCCGTGCCAGCGGTTAAGCTTGTTTATGAGGTTAAAGCACTGCTTACCAGACTTGTTTACCCATGACGTTACTGGCCCCTCTTGCACTTTGACTTGTTTCAGACAACAACCTCTGATTAAAGTCGTTTCATCTGCAGGACTGACGGCTCATTCATGACTGAGTCTGGAATGACGGCAGCATCTTATCAAGACTTCTGTGACCAGAAGTGACTTCTGTGATTCTGGGATTAATGTTTCTTAGATGATTCTTTGTATGTACGTTTTTGTATGTTTATATTCTTCTTTTCTGTAGTTGGCAGTGAGTGTTAGATGCTGTAGAAGGTTTTATTTATGCTGCTCTTCTTCTGCACTAGTGTGAGAGATGGTATCACGCCATCGTTTAGGGCTCGACCTACTAGTTTTTGTTCAAATGTTAAATAGAGATGGTTAGGGAACCTGTTTTAAAGGTTTCTGACTAAACCTTTTCTAGAATGTAAATTTGAACAATGTTTGGATGATGAAGTGAATAATTAAGGAAAACAGACAATTTTGTTTTGATTTTTAATATAACTTAAACTTTCTTGCCAGATATTTTGCAGTAGATCTCAAGGGTTTCATTGAATACATTATTTAATTTTCCATTTCGTGCCCTATGGAATATATGGAAATATAGTTCAGGTATTTTCACATATACCTGCAAATATAGTGAAAATCATTTTGGGTGTGTTTTAGAACACACTTCCCTGAGTCATAATTAGATAAAGTATCATGACATCTTGAACTCATAATTCTGCTGACTGATTTTCTGATCTCTGTTATTAGTTTCGGCTTGTTTGTACGCTACCATCCTGAATTACCTATAAATAGTTTGTCTGTGTTAGACAGACGTCTCTGAAACAGTCAAGTGTAGAAGTAAATGTTTTATCTGATGATACTGATGAGAAATTGTAACCTTACTTTTTCTACACATTTATTTAATTTTACATTTAATGACTGAAGAAATTTTCTTATTCCGGGCTCTGGAATACATGCTTTGATTTTAAATTTGTGTCATCATAGACTTCATTGGATCTGTATGTAATAATAACATTCGGAATTGCTCATTACAAATAAATTAGGCAGGCAATTAGGTAGACATGTAAGTTCGGTGTACCTCAGGGACTGGTATTCTGCCCCTTTTTTAAGTATCGTAAGACAACGAATCACAATGTTCTCGCGCAAAGATCATTTCCCACAGACACGCCAGTCTTGCAGAAATGTTCTGTGCCGCATTACAGGGATTCTGCTGCGAGTCAGGGCCTGCACATCCAGTGGAAAGGGTGCTGGTTTACCTGTTTCCCACCACACCCTCAGTGATCTCCCAGCTCGGGTTTCAAGCTGTCTGTCACACAAGCCACCCGGTGACGTCCACTAACCTTTTTCACCCAACCCCCATATTACAACAAAGAGACTGACCCTGGAGGCTGGCATTAAAGAGTGCTGGCAGCAAAGTTAAGCTGTAGTGGACGCCCAAAGAAGAAAGGAAAGGTGTTACTGTTGTATCCTTTATTCCCGTCTCTTCTTTAAGCTGAAAGATGAGAATTTGGATACACGTGAATCAGAATATGCTGCAGGTTTTTACCTCCATTAAACAGGGTCGAGCGTTTCCCACAAGCATTCTTGTCTTAAGAATTTTGTGTTTTTAAAGAGAAGGACGTGTTGTTTATTAAGAAACTTTTGTTGTAAACTGAGTTCTTTTGGATGCATATATACATTCATGTAATTGTGCTAATATGAAGTTGTTTATTTCAGCTTACATAAGGGGGAAGTTCTACTTCATGGTGGTTGTCATGATGTTGTCATGGTGTTTTGCAAGCTAACTTGCAAAAGCTAACTTTACAGCTAACTGCTGTGAAGTCCCGTAAATGCCAATGTTTTAGAGCTGATACGGCCAAATAATTATTTAATTATTGGTTATTTAATTATTGGTTTTAATATGTTGTATTGGTGGTTTAGGAAGAAAAATAGTCATAAAGTGCCTTGTGTGTCATATTACTTGTGTGTTTACTACAGTGCATTCAGTCATACAGCTTTCTACAATGGCTAATGTGTTGTTGTTTTTGTTTTTTTTAGGTTTTATAGGTGAAGACACAGAAGTTGGAAATGGAATTGCCAAATCATGCCAAACAATTGCTGCTGCAGCTAAACCAACAAAGAGCCAAAGGTTATCTGTGTGATGTCATCATAGTTGTAGAAAACGCCCTGTTTCGGGCCCACAAGAACATCCTGGCGGCCAGCAGTATCTACTTTAAGTCCCTGATCCTCCATGACAACTTGGTAAACCTCGACACAGACATGGTCAACCCTTCAGTGTTCCGCCAGGTTTTGGACTTCATTTACACCGGCAAGCTTTTGTCCTCTGATCAGTTCAGTGACCACAACTTCAACGCCCTGCTGACGGCTGCAAGCTACCTCCAGCTTCATGACTTGGCTGCTCTCTGCAGGAAGAAGCTTAAGCGGAATGGAAGAACCCTTCTTAACAAATCCACAACCCCTACCAATGGTAGAACTTCTAAGAACCAAAGGCTGTCCTCCACACCTGTAACTACAAACCAAATGTCAGGGTTAAAAGACAGTGAGAAGACAAAAACACATGAGGAACTACTCAAAGATGATCTGTCTGAAGACGAGATGTTCATGAGAAACATCCACTGTGCAACCTCCACAAATCCACAGAGTCCTTCCATGGGTAGGAATGGCAGCAGCAGCAGTTGTGGCATCCAGGAACTTGGCCTGGATCTTTCCAAGAAAAGTCCCTCAGGGAGCACAGCCACAGAAGAAGTAAGTCCTAGCAGCATTCCACAAGAATCACCTCAGTCTGCCTCAGAATCCACAGCCAACAGTGCCTCGTTTGAAGAGAATGCCAACCTCACCAGCGGAGAACCCATGGAGCTTGGTGGAGGAGAATGTGAAGACAGCCAACCGCCTCCTGATGTTGACCAGCAGAAGAGTTCTCGTCAGGTTGCCCGGCAGAGGCGTCAACCCAAGAGTGAAGGCAAAAAAGGCGAAGACACTGAGCGAGGAACTTTACCCAATGGTGTTGCCAAAAGGTTTAACGTGGCTGGTGAAAAGCTCCCTGGTGGAGGAAATGGCTCTGAGATCTCCTTTCAGTGTAAAGAGGAAGAGGAGGGCTTGGAGAATGGACAAGAACTGAGTGAAGACAGCGGACATAGTGAGAGCGAAGGTGGGCGGAATAGCGCCAATTACATCTACCGCCAGGAAGGCTTTGAGCCGGCCCTCGGTGACAACCTTTATGTGTGTATCCCCTGTGGAAAAGGCTTCCCCAGCTCAGAGGAGCTCAACGCTCATGTGGAGACCCACACAGAGGAGGAACTGTATATCAAAGAGGAGGATGATGAGTCATATCCAAAGGAAGACGAAGCAGAGGACTTGTCTTCACAAATCGCTCACGTCCACAGCACGGAGACGCGCCGCTTTAGCTGCTCCGTTTGCAACAAGAGTTACAAAGATCCGGCCACTCTTCGCCAACACGAGAAGACCCACTGGCTTACTCGTCCGTTCCCCTGCAACATCTGTGGCAAGATGTTCACCCAACGTGGCACCATGACTCGCCACATGCGCAGCCACCTGGGGCTGAAACCCTTCGCCTGCGAGGAGTGTGGCATGCGCTTTACCCGCCAGTACCGACTCACGGAGCACATGCGGGTCCACTCAGGGGAGAAGCCGTATGAATGCCAACTTTGCGGGGGCAAATTTACCCAGCAGCGTAACCTCATTAGCCACCTACGAATGCATACCTCCCCATCATAAGCCAAAGACCCCTCGAACAGCAGACCAACAAAGAGACACAACGCACGCTTCTTCCTTTGAAGTTCTCTCCTAAGTTCCTTGAAGTTGAAACCCAAAGCAGCTTTTTCTTCTGCTTCAAATGACAGGAAGAGCAATTCAGACAAGAATTGGTATGATTTTATAGGCTTATGATTATAATAATTATTTTTATTTAGCTGTGAATGTAAAACTGGTACTAATGCTGTATGATTCCTTCACATGACTCCTGACCACTGCAGTCCATGTAATGGTTTTACATGTTTTGAGTCCATTTGTTCAGTCAGTTGTTTTGGTATCCCAGAAATGTTTTTTTAAAGTGTCCCTCATAAGAGTTATGGTGGTATATATTATGTTGAACTCTCTGCGAGGTTTATGCTTGTAATGACCACGTTTTTCTGTGCACGTACATGTATTGCAAATTCAAAAGTTCAAATTCGTCTCTAAGGGTCTTTAAAATAGTGTTGTCAGACCGGCAGGAATGCTTGTCTGTAGTTATTTGTATGGTGTTTCATGAAAGCTTTGTGCATCCAACCAAACATTTCCCAGTATGTCTGCTCTGCACCCATAGGCTTACCTTGATGCAATGCCCCGCCTACATCTGGACGTAATCCAATGAAAATGTGGTAAAGAGAGACCATGGGTGTTCTTTTAATCTGTGTTGTTTACTCGCATAGTATGTAGGGTTTAACTCTGAAACAAAAAGCCAAACATAATGGTACTTGTTTTTAGATTACTTTAGATAACTTATTGATCTGCTTCTGTGAATGTTTTAACTGGAAGTTGTTTTGGGATCTGTGGGTTGGGCCGGTTCAGGTGATGGGATGGGTAGAGTTCATTTTAGTGATGTTAAACTTTAAATATCTGTCTGTACTGTTATTATTATTATTAATTTCTTAAAGTTTTTTTAATGTTTTTCCCTTCACCGAAAAAAGACCTCTACGGTCTTGTCACATTGCTACCTCTTAATTCCCAAGAACAGTACATTCATACGACATTGAGGTCTCTGAATATAGATGTATAAAGTTTGCTGAAGTTTTTAAAGTAGATGTAACCTGCCCATTAACAGTTTTAAAGCATTAACGTAGAAAATAGCTTGTATTTAAGGTTTCAAAAGTTTTATGTCAGAGAAATCCAAAGAGAAATGTAATATTGCAGAGAACGGCTTACCAACAAATGGTTCCTGTAGAATGTCCCCACCAAAGGTTGTAGATTATGCTGCAGGAAGAACAGCTGTAACTTTGTCTTAGTTCTTAATGATGAGCAATGTAGTGCATTAGTTTGTACTTGACAAACTAAAAACCAATGAACTTTTTCCTCTGGTGGTTGGTGGGCCGGCGACTGTCGTTGTTGAAGTTTACAGTAGTTTCTTAAGAGTGTCTTTCAGTTTCTTATTTTGTCTGCCGAAGAACTTTAGAAGGATTAATTTACTTCAGTTCAGACCAAGTGAAAGCAGTGAGAATGAATATAGCGAGTGTTGTAGATTTGTTTTGTTGACCATGTTTGGAAATCTTTTGGATTGAGGAAGTGATACACTGGATTGCTTCTTGGCCATCAGTCCGCCAAAAATCTTGTTCTAAAATGGCGTCAGTTATGTGTCATCGTGTTAAATTCATGATTGTTTACTCGTTCAAGGTGTCTGTGTTATCTAAAATATTTGAAAAGATTTTAAGGTTATCAAAAATGCTGGTAATTGTGTTGGATGAATGTTATATTGTTAGCGTTGGATAAATGCTGATGATGTATTTGTAGTACAATGCTGATTTTTTTTTTCCATTTCATTTTTTTCATCTTGGTTAGAGGTCAAGTTTTCCACCAATCCCAGTGTATCACATTCCACATAGTTCTTAATGTAAAAGTCTTAATGGCATTTCTTTTGGGGGTTATTTTCTCTGGTTCTTTCTCCAGCATCCTGCTAATAATTTGGGCTAATAATGAACTTTGGAGTGCAGCTATAGTCATGTCAAACGGAGCTCTGTTTACATGTCTTTTTCCTGGAATCCTCCTGCGTTTGTTTTTTGTTCACGTCTCCTAACATTTTTGTGATTTTTAATTTAATTAGTTTTTCCAAGTCAACACACTGGATTTGTGCTGTGCTAATTTCAACATACGGCATTAAATACCCAATTTGATTGGATGCCACGGCTGCAAAATGATTTGAGACGTGTGATTGGAGCATTCAGCACCAAAGGTATTCTGTGCAGCCAATCATATTTGACTTAGGTTTAAAAGACAGTCACCAGTAAGTGTTACATTGTTTAGACATGCGTATCATAGAGCTTTTGTTACAGTATGACCCAATGCGCTCTGGCGTTGATACCTCAACTCAGGGAGTTTTTTTTTAGGATTCCAGGAAAAAGTTCCCTTGATATCTTGCTGATTTACGAGCACTTAATTAGAACAACGTTAAAAAAACAACGTCTGGGGTAAGAAGACGCTCTGTTGAGTGAGAGAACAGGGAAAACAGAAAAAGACAAAAAGTTTCAAACTGTGACAATAATGTTTCTACTTCAAAACTTCAGGGACAGTTTTGCATATTTTGAAATGCGGAGCTTTCAACTACATTTGTACGACTGTGTCAATACTGTGTCAATTTCTGTATTTTAACGATGAAAAGCAGAACACTAGTTTTCTTATTAAATAGATTTTACGAGAGTACGTTCCCATTTTAAAACCACGCCTTCAAAAAAAAACAAAACCAGAGATGTTAATGGAGTTTTGCTTTTAAGTTTAAGAGTGTTTTTGAACAAAAAAAGCATTCTAGTTAGTGCAAAATGTATAAATGAATAATATAGAAGCTCATACCCAAATTTTCAGACTATTTTCTAAACCAAAGCACATTTTGAATGATTGATTGATTGACAGCTTGTCTGACAAAATGATTCTTGTGTGAAGTCTTTCACTGTTTACATAAACTTTTACAG
Organism: Ambastaia sidthimunki; assembly: GCA_036877625.1. NCBI lineage: Eukaryota > Metazoa > Chordata > Actinopteri > Cypriniformes > Botiidae > Ambastaia > Ambastaia sidthimunki. Next base: position 25,699 of record JAZGTK010000726.1, read on the forward strand.
TCACAGACCTCAGGTGAGGGGAGGCCAGTTTAAACACGCTTCTGCGTCGCTCGCCGCGTTACAAACGAAAGCTAAACGAATCCTAATTGTGAGTCTCACCCTGTGAACGCAGCCGCAATTTGACGACATTTTGGAGAGCTGCGATTTGACCAGCTAACCGATTTACAATTGGCCCCTTAAAATGTGCAGAAACTTCTCGCATGAAAATCACAGCAACTTCAATATGTTTGTGAATTTGCTGCTTTTGTTTGTTTTTAAATATGTAAATACGCATGGATACGTACACATTTACCTCAAAGTAAACTTTTTAGGACTTGCTGCATATATATATATATATATATTAATATAAATAGATATATTTTATTTTGATTGACTTGTATGTCTTCTGTACTGCCTGTTTTTAGTTTCGTTTTGTCCACCAAAAAAAGCGAGTTCAAAGCGACTGGCCTCTCCTCCAGCAACACTGGTGCAAACACAACTGACAGTGTTCACGTTTATCTAATGTTTATTGTCAGTGATGAATGTATTTATTTGTTTGATCCTGTTTTCACTGTTGCTGAAGAGTTCACTTTGTGGGTTTGAGTTTGTTCTGTTAGCTGAGAGGCTAATAAAATTTAAGTGACACGTAGATCATTTTCAAACCTGTGAAGATACAGACATGAAGAATGTATTTCTCCATGAAGTGTCCATCATGAAACAATTTTGTAACCCTTATCTCATTCAAAGCATGCGCGTGCTCTGAACCAAGCGTTTCCTGTCCTCAACACCTTGAAGACAGTTTGTTTAAAGGGATAGTTCACCCAAAAATGAAAATCATTCCATCATTTACTTCAAACCTGTCTGATTATTTTGCCTTTTGACTAACATTTGAAGCATGTTGGCTTCCAAACAACTGTGTCACTCATTGATTTTGGGTTGAACTATCCCTTTAAATGTTTTCTTTGTCCCTGTCCACCATTACAGGAGGGGACCTTTTAAATTTGTGTCAAAGGCGCTCATGGTCCTGTTTTTTGCAATGAAAGCTGCGCTGTTGTCTCACACCAGCGTTCAAGGCTGACGTTCCCATCTGACATTACCATTTTTTGAGTGGAGTTGACATGCCACTGCCCAACAGAGCCAAAAGGTTTTCATAAAGTACACTTTTATCTCTTCACACGTTTGTAGTTAAACAAACAGAATGCAGATGTGTTATTACTGTATCAATAAATATACTGAAGCTTTATAAAATGCACTTTCCAAGTTCTCACTGAGGTCCTGTACGTGTGTCTCGCTCCAGTCTGAGTAAGCAACACATCTTATCAGTTATTTGAATTGAAAACGTTTACACCTTCTGCGGTGAAGCTTTAAGCAAATTCAAAGATGAACGACAGAATATTGTCACACTCCTTTGCTGCTATTATATGTCGTTTTTTCAGATTATTCTATATATCCTGTATAGTATTATATGTTGTAACATTGCTTGTCAACATAACTGTATTAAGTGTAAGGTGTGCACAGGGACCTTAGTTTACCAAACCAACCCAAACTAACTAAACCAAAGCCAGATTTAAAACGTGCATTTCTCTGTATGGTTTTATTTAAACGTCATGTTACAGTTAAACGGTTAATGATTAGCATTAGTCTGTCCGTTCAGAGCTCGGTTTTATGACTAAACATTCCATTTACTTTATATGCTGATTCATGTATTTATTACTGGTTTGAATGAGAGCAGGCCGTCAGTATTGTAGTTTACAGAAGAAATTGTAAGGAAAAATGACGCCGCAAAATTAGCTTTAGCATTAAACGCATTCAGCTTTTTGTGCAACTTGTAAATGAAAGTTTCCCTCAACGGGAATTAGATCAAATTACTGTGTGTGTGTGTGTTTGTTGTTGTTTTCGGGGTTTTTTTGGTCAGCCTTGAACACGGTTTGCTAACAACGGCACAGTTTCATGTTGCTCCTCAGAGCGTCTGAATTCAGGTCAGAGTTTCACGCAGCGTGCGACTCAAATTCTGTGTCATGTGAAATAAAGTGTGTACAGAACTCATCTCACGGTCTTAATGTACAGCTATGAGAAGTCATTTTACAATCTTTTCATTAAAATCTTGATTTAAAAAAATCTGTTTTGTCTGTTTCTGTGTGTTTTGCCTCTTTTTCTGTGTGTTTATTAAGAAAAAACTGCTAGAATCAGCCTAAGATGGTTGTCTGGTCTTAACTGCACTGAATCATTGTAAAGATAATTTCAGTCTATCTTGGTTTTAAACAAACCCTGTACTATTTAAAGTTTGTTAAAGCTACAATCTGTAACTTTTGCATCTCTGTCGTTATTTCTGTTTAAAACATAAAACTGCACGAAGTTAAATGAAGCCAAACTGATATTTCCTGGTAAATCGGACCCGACAGTTCAAATTATAAATCATTATTATAAACGTACAGCTGTGAATTGGATTATGGAAGAAGACCATTTTAAACACCATTTTATGAACTTGCTCAATAACTGATATTTGATTATTTTTAACATAAAAAAACAGGTTGCAGCTCAAAAATCACCCATTGACTTGCTGACAATAGTGATGATGTCATTGTAATATTTCTCATGTCAAATATCATTTAAACATAACCAAATCTTAAAAACGTAAACATTATTCTACAATACACCAATTGAATTTAGTTTCTTCAAAGCCCTTCATCCAGGCTGCACATTTAGACCACACACTACAGGACGTGTTGTGACATGAGCCCAGGGGTCGCCTATGATTAATGACGAGGGAGTGAGAGGGACCCCAGACCCCTCCCCCCAACCAGGCTCAAACTGGTTGTGGCATCAGAGTTTCATCTGCCATCTGGGAGCCCTTCAGAGAGCTTCACCAATCAGAGGCAGCCGCTCGCCCCTTCACCAGTCCTTCTCTCTCCCCTCCACCGGGCCCTCTGCTCTACATTCTTGGGGCCATTTAGATCAGCCCTCCTTTTGTTACCCCCCAGACTTGCCAGGGTATGTCAAGAGGCCAGCGTGCGCCTCCCTGCCCCGAGGGAACAGAGGGTTGGCATTTTTATGGTGGTTGTGTGGCTGATTCTGCAGGGCTGTTAAGCTCCGCCTCCAGCGGTGTCACATGCCAGATGACCCTGAATGGGGTCAGTTTCAGGCACAATGAGTTGTATGTTGATGTCACCTCCCCCCACTCGCCTCCGTCTGCTGAGGATAGATTAACTATAGACGCATCTGCGGAGACCAAAATCACATGCAGATCTTGCGAGGAGCCCTTAGACGCTTGAAAACCTATTCAACGTCTGATGCCCATGCTCGTGGCATCTGCTGCGTGATGCAAATTGTATTTGAAAATGTTGCTTAATTTTTGCTTTGTGTAATGCATTTAGTGGCACATTAGAGGTGCAGGTGTTGGGTCATTAACTGTAAGTATCAACCTTAGACGCATAAACAAACATGGGTGATGTCTCGCATGGCTCATTTTGAGAAGTTGCGCTACTATTATTTTCATAACGTGCCAAAATATGAGGCTACAAACCAAATCTGGAGAACAGTATCAATGTCATAAGATTCAGCAGTGAGCTCAAAACACATATGCAACCCCCCAGCTGCAAGTTCTGCATGGGCCAGAACCACTCGCATTTCCTGCAGCAGAAATGTAGTTTACACTTTTTTTATTTCCTTAATGGCTTCATTTTATACTTCTGCGTAACATTATCAATCTACATATCTTTTTATATATTTTGTGCCCAAATAAACATAATAATGTTTGCCAAACACCTTCTGTCTTTGTGTTGCCTCTGGTTTGCATTAAAAGTGTTGCACCAGGTGTCTGCCTCACCAGTACAGCAGCTGCCCCTCAAACCCTGGATTAATGCAGGAGGGGGGCGGATACGTGCGAGTCCGTCCAGCAGAATTGAGTCTATTCTTCTCTTTCTTCTGTCTTTCTTTCGCTGGACTGAATGCAGTGGCACAGTCTGCCAGTCTGACAGTGCAACGGCCAAAAGAAACGGCCCTACAGGTGGTGGGCACTGTGAGATTTAGCATATTGATTCTTTCACGTGGAACAGTACAGCAGCCCCTCAGAGCGAGAGAGAGAAAAACCGGCCCACCCCGTCCCCCTGTTCTCTATTTACGCTCTGCCATGGTGCTACACAAAACAGGCTTCAGGGCAACAGAGAATGAAGCTCCTTCAGTTTAGAGAGACGAGGCCACAAAAGAGAAAAAAGATTTCATGTAAATATCGTCTTTTATTCCTTTTTTTTATTCGTCCACGACAGCGTTACACTGGAAACTTAAAGCTACAGTTGATTTTTAAAAGGATGCAGTATGAAAAAACAGGTGCCGTGACCTGTAAGAAAATCATCGTACTTGAACCACGAAGAGATTTGAAACATGCGCTGTGTGGTTTGTACATTTTTTTACAGATGTACTAGGGATTTTTTTTTTATTAATGATTTTTATTATGTTTAGTTTTAATGATGGTTCTGATAGGCCTGTGTTTTAGTGCAGCCACTTTATTGGGCAGTGAATGCAATAAAAACTGTTTTCCCAACATTGTACGTTCTGTTTTCAAATGTACTAAAATACTCATTCACAGAACCATTAAGGAATTAAAATCATTCAGTTCTGTATAATTTTCATCCCTAATATGGACACATGATGTTTAGCTGTTTTAGACCGTTTTAAAATGCTACAAAGGAACCTGTCTTAGTGAAGTCTGGCCTCTGGGCACAATCTTTAATCAGAAAACTGTCAAATGCATTTGATTAAAAAGAACGGGGCACATGGGGCAGACCCCCCCACACACACACACCCATCCATGTGTTTGCAGATTCATTGGGGGTATTACTTTAAACCCACCCCAACACACACACATGACTTCAGCACATCCAAATTCAGCCGCTGCGCTCTGGCCATTCATCACTGTCACCTTGCGTTAGTTTTGTGTGTCTGTGTCTGTCCGGGGATCGCAATAAAATACCATCCCGCCCTCGATTACTTAAGCTTCTGCTGGTAATACTGCAGTAATACTAGGATGAGCTATAGCTACTAACCCACGACTGTCCCCTTTACTTACCATGACCTGGATATTATATTTTACCAGTAAGAAAGTAAGAGTTGTATGTCGAATGCAGAATGCGGTTGTTTTCATGCAACGGGTCCACACTGATGTCGCATTTTACTAGAGAATTAAGAAAAGTTGCGATTATGTACTGTGTCACTTTTTTAACAGGGTGATCAAAGTTCTTCAATTCACTGAAGTTTGTCCCCAGGACCCATTTACAAATGGATCATGTGTAAGCGGAAAGTATTCCTGGCATGTTGTCATGACGACGAACTACACATGAAAGCTCATAATCTCTAAGCTCATTAAACATTAGGGTGGCAGTACTAAGTGGTCGCTCTGGTGTAATTCAGACGGTCCTCTGTATAATGCATTTACTTTGCTGTGCAATACTGCATTCAACACAGAACCTGCGATTCAGCCTGGTCATCGTTTGCAGATGCATGCATGACTGCATGACACAAGTGTGGTTGCTGTTGGTGAATCCTGCATTGAAACAAATGCAGTTGCCTCTCTTTGCGCAACAGCAAGAATCTGCCCCCACCCCACCAACCTGCAGCGTGTCACGGGCCCGGGGGGCAGCGGAGGGGGGTGGGGTTCAATTTGCGGTGTCTGAAAATTGCCCTGTCGTGAATAAACGAGCGTGTTTCGGGAGAGGAGAGAAATCAGTGGCAACACCTTTTTATTGCGACCCACCCCCTCAGAACGCCCCCATCCCCCCTCCCAGAGCGCTGAGGGAGCCGTTGCCATGGCAACCCAGTATTCCCTCTAATGTATGGATGGGTAAGTGAAATTCCTGAAGACAGTGAGGGTGGATACAGGATGTCTCTGTGTTACAGACCAGGAGCACTCAGATTTTTTTTGGACATGGTGTCATGGTAATCACATTTTAATACCACAGTTTTAAATACTGTTATGTTAAAGAACAGTTAAAAAACAGTTAAATACTGTTTATTTTTGTTATGCCAAAAATAAATGTTTCCCCATCATTTACTTACTTTCATGTCATTCCAAACCTGTATGATTGTGAAACACAGAAGATATTTTGAGAAATGTCTCAGAAGCCAAAATGTTAAATGACATGATGGTGAGTAAATGATAGAACAATATTAATCTTGGGCTGAACTTTCTTATTAAACACATCATGATATTCTTTGCAGAACCTTGAATTTTGTTGTGAATATCCTGCTGTAAGAACACAATGATCATACAGTACTACTGTATTACAATTACTCTGTAATCTACAGTGATTTTATCAATCAGTGAATTTATTATATTAAAACAACTTTCTGGAGAATGTGACTGATGCTTTTCATCACCCTGATTATTGAGTGTTGTGAGTTTTTTAACGTTGCTATGCAGTTGCTAGGTGGTTACTTACTGGTCTAAGTCACATAAAGACTACCCACAAGTCATTGCAAGCAAATCTGTAAGTCTAAATACGAACAATAATAACAATGATGATACTTGCTGAAAATGAAGTCATTACAATTGATTGTAACCTGTGACACCAGTTTAAACTTCATCTGAAGTTTAAAGTTTAAGTGTTCAGTGTGGTGGATGAACATGCACACGGTCTCCCGCAAGTATTAGCTCAGCAATTCTGTGGCTGCCTTCATCAGCCAATGAAATATTAATGCAGGTAAAAGTATCTAAACCTCCACATATAACACACAGAAAAGACAGATCGAGTTTTCACAGCGTCTATCATAAATAAACCACAATCATTGCACATCACCTAATTTCCTAGAGTTTCTCATTTGTGACAAAAAAAATGTGCGTTTATATTTTGTTTTTATTTTAATAGATCATTTCTGCATTTCCATTTCTGTTCACACGTACATTTACATTAACAGCAATAAAATGTTAAAAGTGTAAATATGGACAAACAGCGTTTATCATTTTTGACAGCTTGAGGTTAAGAAATATTTCCAGCAGATTCTGTCAGACGAGTTTTCATACTTTTGACAGACAAACGTCAACATACAGTAATTGTACGACTGAGTTGTACAGGAACAGCCTAAAGTCAGGTTTCACACACAACACAATTCAACAATGTCAATGATACTAATTAATTAAAATTAATGAATTAAAATTCATGCAGCTTAAGAATACAGCACATCACTACAGAGGCCCTGAGTCGGCCCGACAGGAAGTGACACACCTGAACACCGAGATCAGGGCCAATCAGAGAGGGTAAATTATTCATATCTATAAAGTGCTCATTGTTATGGACTCTAATGGGCCGATGATGGCAGCTGATCTCAGTCCGAGGCTGATGGTAGGAAAAAAGGCGGGTCCAGTTTCAATACGGGATTTGGTTCTGGTAGTACTGCAGCATGTCGTACGTTTTGCTCCTGTATTTGAGAAACACAGAACAAAGAGTCACATGACCCATAAATGAAGCCCGGTTATCACCGAACAAACATGACATCCAACACCAATATTAGCATTTCCTGTGGAAACAGGAAGTGGTTTGTACCTGCTGCTGAAGAAACGGCGTTGTTTGACTTTGATCATGAAGGCTTATGTTGGGGCTGAACCTCTGCCGGCCGAACACAACGAACAGGTTTGACAGCTGTCAGCTTTCAATGTATTGCTGCCGGAGAAAAAAAAAATAGAAGCTTTAGAACCTATTAACAAAAACCAAACCGAGAAAGCAAAAGAAAGGGTTGTACGTTTCCTGTGATGACCGTATAGCCCAGATGATCCATGATCAAGACGTCCAGCTGAGACGGAGGCTGGCAGAACTTCTGCTGCAGGATCTGAGGGATGGGCTTCATCACATGTAGAGGGTCCTCAGAGCCACAGCGATGTGTCCTAACGATGAGGTGGGCGTCCCTGGAGGACAACATCACCAATAACACGTTTCATTCACAGCCGTTGAAAGAGATGAAAGCTTCACAAAATTACATATTGTTAAAGTCTACAAAACACAATATTTAACTTTTATTATGTGATGTTTTCTGAATGAAATTGAATTTGGGATTTAATAGGATCATGAAAAACAGGCTGATATTATTGATTAACATTATTGTTCATTTATGAATCATTAAAAAACATCTTTTGTAAATGTTTATGTTGTGTTTAACAATGATAAGAGTTTGTTCACAGTCAGAGTTTGGTTAGTTAGTTAATAACATATTTATTTTCCTGGGAGATGTACAGACGATTAGAAAGACTGGCATTGAAAGCTTCCACAACAACCGAGTTCATGATCAAACCTGCCTTTAAACACCTACATTTAACCACAACAAAGTAAAGTTACTCATTAGTGACTAGTAACTTATTAGATAGTAACCGACCCCAACCCATTTCACAAATGGTTAACCATCTAATTCTGTTATAAAAAAGATTATCTAAACCAGCGAGGTCATACTATAGAGTCTTGCACGTATTGTGTGAACAAAGCCTAACATTACAGACTGTGAACAATTTTAGGTTTAGGTCCCTAACGTTTCCATTAAGTAACAAAAATGTTAAAAATGTCATTTTGAACGTTCCTGGAAAAAATATCTTTAAAATAAGGAGTGGAGGGGTCAGCAGGTGAACTCAGGGGATGTCCGGCACGCTCATGCATCAAAAACAGTCATTACAAACATAAGTTCATTTGTTTGCACATAACTTCATTACACATTACAACAAACACACAATCTAGCGCAATCTATAATAAAATATGGCTTTTTTTCCTGAGTTTCTCTGCTTTTCTAAGTACCACAAGTTTTCAAACAGGTCGGCTTGTGGCAGTCGCATCCTGTTGTTTTAGGGGCACAGGCGCCCCCTGCTGGTGGGAGGTGGAGATGGGACCACCCGCAGGAACAAACGATCAAATCATAGCCTGAGATAAAGTCTTGCCCTATATTATCCATTACTCTGGAAATGGCCATTTAAAAATGTCTTCTGTGTCGTGGTCAAGCCATGAAAAAACACAGACCTTTACTTTGACCTTCAATGTTTGGCATGATTCATGTAGAACCTTCATGAGGTTCATCACGGCCTCCAGAATCTGATAAAGACTAAATAAATAACTCTGTAGATCTCAGAGCAGATGTCATGTTTACTTTAAAGTTTACTAAAAAATGGCTCAAATTCAGTTTGTTCAATGTCACACTGTTCAGCTGATGAAACATCATTTTAATCACCATTTTGTCTTGTTCAATTTAATTAATTTACACTGTGACAATAAACACTGTGACGTAGGTACAAAAATTCCATGTCTTCTAATTTAAAAAAATCAAAGAAACTTGGTGTGTTAAAATGCATTTTATTTATTCTTTTTTACAGACATGTCAAACAAAAATAACATTTGAACCTTTGAAACATGTTATGATGTTGAAATTACATTTTGAAGTGGTTTATGTACTGTAAAGTAATGCAAACATGGTACCAACCTGATGTTTTAATGTTATTGTATTGAATAGTCACAGGTTTGCAGTCTTTCTCAGGTTTATTTCTTTATAATACAGAAGTAAACAGAACTTATTCTGAAACAGAACTTGAGTTTAAGGCTTTTTTCAGACTTTCGTTTCTTGGTAACATGTCAAAAAATGCACGTTGTAGGTCATGCATCTGTAACGCACTCAGATGTCTTTCACAGGAACACAAAATAAATCCTATATTTAGATCTGTTTTCTGCGTCCGCTGTGTCACTCTGTTTACAAAGGCAAATAACATTATATATGATTTGGCTACAATATGATGAATAGAACCATAACGGAATGATAGAGGCTTAATATTAATATAATAACTCCTTGCAAAATGTTATTTTCCTATAATCACACGAGTAATGAAGATAAAGCACATATTTGTCTTGGGTTATTGAAACCTCTATAACTGCTGCATACTACAAGTCACTTCCAAGTTCGCTGTTGTGACATAAAATGTTTCTATTACAATCAATGTTGAAAAGCAGACATCTGCTTTTTAAAATGTCACCCACTGCATGTTCTTAAACTCTGTCTCCTTCCTCTCAAAGGTTTTGTGCGCGCTTAACAGTGACAGTTTTCCGATTTTTGAGAAAACACCATGAGGTAGGAGAGCAGAAAGGAACTGGAATATAAAAACTATCTATTTAAATCATATTTAAGGCATCTACTGATAAATGATCAGTATTTCTTAGGCCACGTTTGTTGACCTTAACATCATTAACTGCATAAGTAAACAATATATTTCTGTCACACTAATCTGGCTCTTTAGTGACGCTCCCTTGGGTGAAACAACACTGTTTTTTCTGTATAGTTTGAGTGTTTATGAACAGCCTGTTGTGTTCATTAGAGACTGAGGCATTAATTCTGGCCTGAAACAGGTCTGATATAATTAAATATTAATGTTATTATGACATGGTGTTACTCAGGGAGTAATTAAATGTAATTAATGGCAATGACTTCTTGTAAACATATATAATTACCAAAAAATAAAACATCTTAAGTCATACAACGTATATGAATATAGGCACTAATCATCATGTTTATGTTAAGATGAAAACACTTGATTTTTTGGTTCATTCAGGATCATTTATAAGACACTGTATTTTATGTTTCTTGATTTTAAGGTGTTGCATTTGGCCCTTAACACTTAGTATATGATCACATCTTAAAGGAATAGTTCACCCAAAAATGAAGAATTTCCCAAAATTTGTCATTCCAAAACTGTTTTACTTTTTTGCTTGTGATGAACACAAAAGAAGATATTTTAAACTATGCTGGTAACACAAACAGTGACAGTGACTTTCATTGTACGGAATCAAAACTACAGAGAAATTGTGTGACATGGAGGTGAGTAAATAAAGGAAAAGTTTCATTTCTGGGTGAACTGTCCCTAAAATAAAAACAAAATAGGATTGTTTGCAATGGAGAATAAGTGGCATATTTGAATGTAAATTGCACTTTAGAAAAACAATATTATTAAAACTAGAAATAATGTTTCTATGACTCTAATATCATGCTTTTAAAAAAAAACATGAGTGAAGTCTTTTGAAAGATTTAGTTTCCATAAAAACATTTTCCTATTCACAAAATCTATTATTAAAATTGGTCCTCTTTAAACTAATCTTCAAGTATTTTATGTGATTATCACATTAGTTGGGTTAATTTTTCTGTACTGATTAAATTGTGAAAATTAAGAACATTCCTGTTGTTTGTCATCTGCCGTAGACAAATATTTTGGCCCCCGCGTAAATGTTCCCAGTCGTCTCATCAGTATGATGTAATGAGAGCCAGACTCCGCCCATCACCATATTTGGTCATGATTAATCAGTCTTCCAAACCTTGTTAAGGACCTTGACCACCTCCTCATAGATGATGAAGACTATAGCCACGTCCAAACACACACGGCCTAATCTGGGCACCGTGCCTTTGTAAAATCTAAAGACAAGATACCAAATTTAAGCGAACACTGTACAAAATGACTCACTGTAATAAATGGCTCATAAATATCTCTAGTTTGTTTGCTGTTGACTCACGCTGCCGGCCCCTCGTATCTCATAATTTTGAGCGCACAGTCAACGGTGTTCTTATATTTGTGAGCTTCCAGTCCCTGTAAACGTCATCACAACATGAAATGATATTTAATAAGCAGTCGTTTTTATGCTTTCATAACTTAACGGTACGGTAGGCAGTTTCAGAGGCTAGCAATAGCAAGCTACAGCTCCACAGCCTCTCTACAGAGCAGCAGGACATCCTGGCATTACATTCAGACCGAATGCAATGATTGGACGAACATTTTATTGACAATATTTCATTTAATATATATTTTATTTACCTGCATTCTAGTTTTTATCACATCCAGTGGTGTGTTTCCGAACACACTCGCGGCTCCCGCAACGGCTCCAAACGTGCCAGTTACGAGTGGATTAATCGTCTTGTTAGGGTTATCGCCTAGTTTTAAACACAATGATATTTATCACTCACTGTTTGATTTCCTTTAACACTTCATCACTGGCATCATTAACACTGAAAATAACACTGACTCTGGATCAGTTTCACGCACCTTTGTACCAGTTTCTCAAAGCGGTCATGACATAAAAGCGGATGGCCTGATTGGAGCCCTGCTTCAGTACTGTAGCTGTCAAACCCTGATACGTCCCTTTGAGACCTAAATACAGATACACAACAAATAAACCAAGAATACAGTTCATAAACGAATTCAGAAACAAGCAATCACAGCTAACAATTTTAGCTTGTAAGAATGTTTCCCTAACATTTCCATTAAGTAACAAAAACATTAAAATGTTATTTTGAAAGATCTATGAACATTTACAATGCCCAGCTTTTTAGATGTTGTATTAACACAATTACTCGATTATATCAATTGTATTAATAATACAATAGCGGATTTGTAGGACAAATGAGTTTCTTTGGTTAAAATAATTGATTAGATCAGAGGCTGATTGGTGCGTGAGGGTCACATGATTCTCTCGTGAGATCATGTATTTATAGTAACACCTCCATTGATGAATGTCAATCAATCAAGAAAAAAAACTCAGCTTAAGTTTCTCAGTTAACCAATTCTGTGCTTGTAAAGGTCAAAATAATTAAAAAACATTTTGCCTCACAAATTGGTTGAACAAACACCAAGTAAATAAATAACTGTTGTCTACAGTGCGTTTCTCCAGCAGGTGGCGCTGCAGTACAACATTCACCTTTCTGACTATTTCTCTCACTCCGTGGAAAAAGCCTCTGTACTTTGGGTTTGCTGAAGTCTGATCGTGGATAAATTTCACCTGAGATTGGAGGAAAAACAGTTACTTATATACATACATACCCTTATATACATACATATATATTATATGTAATGTAATAACTTTTATGAGAACTTTGAGACAACTTTAGAGAACATTAGCCAATGTTCTGAGAACATTCCCTGATAGCTGGGAACAGTCTGGAACCCAAATGCATTCTGAAAACATTATAAAGTCACTATTATCTTACCTTTATAGTCTCCATAGGACATACGACGACCACGGCCTCTGCCACACCAGCACCCAGACCGCAGATTAACCCCCGCGTGCTGTCCAGCTTCCCAGATTCATCTCGCATCCGGTTACTGAGAAACTCAAACATCCCAAACCTGCGGAAAACCAAACACATCACAGTACACAACATGAACATAAATACACTTCTTAACAGAGAACATCTTGTGGCTCATTCTTTGTGTTTTGAAGATCTTTGCTCATGGTTAAGATAATTTGTGAGAGAGCTTCATCATTAATTAGGTTTATTTAGTTTTGGGACTGAGGACTGTGTCTTCAGAGCCCGTCAGACGAGCTGACCGAAATCACAAGTTCTGATCTGATTGGCCAATAGGGACTGTTGTCAGAACGTCTAAGAAACATTTCTAGAACATAAAACATTTTTGTTATGTAATGGAAGTGTAGCAGAAATGTTCTTTAAACTAAAATTGTTAGCCGGGTGGTTGGTTCCTGGGCTGTAAATTTCCATGCCTTCCAGTCACGTAGGACTGCACTCTGATTGGTCGATTTACGCTTCAGTTTTCCTGCCTACGTTGGCAGAATAAACTGCAAAGAGCATCAGATCTTATGAAGGGCCGTGACGCCTCGTCCCGGGGGGTCAGAAGCTCTTACCTCACCGCAGCTTTGGGAATAGAGCCGTAGAGCAGAGAACTCAGACCCCTGTAGAGACCTTTCACCCCATGATCCCGTACAGTCTGATTTACACAGTCAACTGCAGAACCAGAGAGAAGGTCACATCACAATATTTCAACAGTATTAACACTGTAATATAGATTATGAGCTGTGAGACATTTCAGACTGTAATGATTAGGAAATGTGACGAGGTATGAATTATTAAAATTAGTCATTTAGTTTTTAGATGTTCTGGCTCAAATCTCCAGCTGCTGAGTAAATCATTCATCACTTTAAATAAGACCATGACCAGCTGGAAACGTGACCGTGAGGATCGCAGCCGTGCTATTGGTTAACGAACAAACATGTTTGAACGAACACAGCAGATAAGCGTGTTGTGAAAAAGGCCTCAATCTAAAGTCCAGCGGCTGATACGCTCTGATCCCAACAAAAGGCGTCAGATTATGAACCCTGAACTTTGAACCCGAGCGAACTTTAGCTTGAGCCAAAACGATTCATTCAGATGCAATTAACATGACAGGGAACATTTTCAATTTGCTGGCTAACATTCTCTAAACGTTCTCTAAAAGTTCCAGGTTTAAAAAATCTTTGAAAAAGCAAGCAAAAATGTTTAAGCAATGTCTAGAAAACTGGATGTTTTGAACCATCCTTGAACATTCAAAATAACCTAAATAAAAAAACTTATTAGAAACATGAGAGAAACGTTCGTACAACACGATTGTGTAACTGTGATAAACACCTGTGATAAACACCTGTGATAAACACCTGTGATAAACACCTGTGATAAACACCTGTGATAAACACCTGTGATAAACACATGTGATTACTCACCGATGCCTCTGTATCGAGGTGGATTTGCTTTCTCATCTAACTGCAGTTGAGTTTTCACATATTCTGTGGGGAATGTGATGCAGATTTCAATTCCTCCTGCAATTCCACCTGAAAAACACACATTTATTAATATCACACAGCAACATAACAAAAAACATTTGCCAAGATTAAAAGCCTTTTTATATTCTCTAACAAATATAAATGATCACAATGCAAAAACAATAGGCTAATAATGTTTGTATCTAATCATATTCTACTCAATTATATCTAAGAACACAAGTTGTTTGTTTGTTCAAAGCTTGTGGCTCTGATGCTAGGACGTTGCTATGTGGTTGCTAAGATGCTTTGGGCAGTTTTTAACATCTGCAGCACAAACAGTGTAGATTAAGTTAGTGCTAAAATTAAATACACAGATTAAAGTTGTTTTCAAATCCTTAATCTTTTAGTATAAGCAGCCTTTACAGTAACTATTTCCTTAGAAAGCACTGCTAAAAATAACAAACTTTAGTCATGTAATTATATACAGTGTATTATATAAATAAACAACTTGTAATTTTCTCTTTGGATGGTGGATTGTTTTGCAAATCTGAATTATCTGTCGCCTCCTTAAATGTCTGGGTTCAGCACATCTGAGGCTGAACATCCAGCAGTAATGGGATGGGAGTGTCCGGCTGCTATTGGTTACTGGATCCGCCCCATCTGGGTGTGACCCAATCAAACGTCCTGCTTTTTATAATTACACGCCAACACTGTTGACACTTCCACTGCTCTTACTGTGTCATGCATACAAACCCACACAAAGCTACAGAGGAACATCTCAAATGAAAGTGACCTAACAATCAACATTACTGTGCAAAAACACTAGGAAAAGCTTTTTCCAGCTAACAGGTCACATTCTCAGAATGTTGTTCTCTAAAAGTTAGCAAAGGTTATTGCAGTAACATTAGTAGAATGTTTCTTTATTGTTATATATCATATGTAAAAACGTTATTCTTAAAAGTTATAGAATAAAAGTGTTTAAATAAAATTCTTACAACCAAGCAATAATAGTAATATAATGTCTAAAATACTGGACATTTGAATGTTCCTAGAATTTTTTAATGTTTTTTGACTTAATGGAAACATTACGGAATTGTTCTTATAACCTAAAAATGTTAGCTGGGACTGCTCAGAGGGTTGAAAGTGATGACACATCTCCATTTTCATTTTAGGCCGATTTATCCTTTCAATGAAGATCTGAGGTGTGCTACTAAAATATCAACTTTGTCTCCTTCAGGGGAAATAAAACTAGATACAAACTGAGACAATGAATCAGAAAGTGTTTAATAAACACAAACAGACTGTAAGTACAGCAGGATATATGAGCTCAGCATACAGGTATTCAACCTGTTTGACTTGCTGGTTTCCCCAAACCACAAAAACTGCTTTAAAGACAAAGTGGGGGGGCTGACAAAATCCTCATGAAACCCAACACCACCGACACATTCAAGATCAGCCCACCTGCACCAGAACCCCTGTATATAATAACTGCTAATGGATCAGAATTAGAGCAAATGTCACGGGCATACGTGCTCAAGCAAATAACACTGTACATAATCTTAAAGTCAAACAAACACGGCCTATATGATGCAATCAATGACCTTGTGTGTGTGTCTGGTGGGGGGGGGGACTATTTAACCATATATTGAGGACAAATTTGTATGCAAAAATCAGCAAAACCTCCTTCTGAGGACGTCCTCAGTTGCAATATCACTATAGAGTACAGTAAATATAGTTAACCTTTCTTCTGTCCTTAATGTAAATAAACATCAATGACATCTATCACAAAAAATAAACAATGTAAACTTACCTGTAAACTTAACTGTAAAGTTACATGTAAAGTTTATATTTACCAGAGACAACACTCCCAAACTAACTGCATTCCATGTTGTTGAGTTCATGCCAAAATGTTAATGCTTTGATTGTCATCTATAGATCCATGCATTCATATGTCACACACATCACACTTCTGCTCCGCTGAGAAATGACTGAGACCAGCACGAGAAAATGCAGCAGTTACATATGAATGAAACTATTATGAGTTTGCCATTAACTCAGTGCTGTGAAGCCAAACACGTGCCCAGGCCAGACATTAATCCCACTAACTAGATCTTTAGACACTGCAGGGAAGAGTGAGGAAATTTCTACACAGACAGACACACATACAAACATATTTTGTATTTCTAGTCATAGAAAATCCCTAAGGAATGTGACTGGATTGCTATTGGGAATTTCTATTAGAATTTAGAAACCGTTCAAATGGAACTGAGGGGTCAAATGAAAAGTCTTTGAGGAATTTTACTGGACAGACTGAAATGTAAATAAAAAATAAACTTACAAATAGACAATTAATTGATAATAGAACCCAGCTAACAATGTTAGGTTGTAAAAACGTTTCGGCAACGTTTCTATTAAGTAACCTAAATGTTAACATTTTTAATTTTGTACGTTCTAGGAACGTTCTACTGATGTTACAACTGACGTTACTGCAAGAACGGTTTTTGATAACGCTGAGAGAACTTTTAGACAACGTCTCCAATGTTCTAAGAACGTTCCCTGTTAGCTGGGGAAACTCCAGCGCATTCCTTGCGGATTTTCTTCTGAATGGAAAAGTGGGGAGAGTTATGGAAAATGTAATAACAGGCTGAGGTGATTATTACAGGCGGGTCATGACCTCAGAAACAAACGTGTTACATTGTATCAAACGTTTGTGTTGCATCACCCAGATGTAACGAAACAATGTAACATAATAAATAACACAATAACATGAATAATAACACACATCACAGTGAGGATACTCGCCTGGGCAGATGTGTCCACTAACTGTCCTGTAGGGATCAATCGAGTACACAGCTGTAAACTGCGCGCATGAGCGTGCAAAACCTGGCACTGCTCCACTGACCTGGAGTCAGTCATTGCATCACGAAAACCAACTTTAACTCTTTCCTACGTGACATTGAAAGGCACTTACCAGCGAGAATGGCTTTTCCAGGGTGGGTGAGTTTGGTTTGACCCGCGGGGGCAGCGGCGGATAAACAGCGGGGTCTGTGGAAAGGACTCACGGGTTGCGCGTTCATGTTTGCTGTTTTAAAATCGGGGATGCGCAGCTCGTCCACGGCAGAAAAGTGGGGTCAGGGCTCATAAGTGATGTGACGGGCTTTCCGGGCTCTTGTGCTCTTTTGACAGCACAAAGTTTTCTCGCTCTGAGGGCTGAACGCGTTTGACGGGCGGGGCGAGCGAGCGTCTGACGCAGCGTCATGTTTCTGACAAACGCAACAGTCCCGTTAAGGTGGAACGGGCTCATTGACTCATTGAATGCAAATTTAAAGTCGTTTTCAATGTTTGTTTTCCATGCAATCATTTTATGGTGTTTAGTACTAGTATTTATGATATTAATAACAAATGACAATATGCAGCTATTATCGGTTAGATTTTTTATAATAAAATAATGTGTATATAAAATACTTAGAGTTCATTCTGCGCTGTGACAAACTGTGGATGATTGCAGGTCCATTAGGGGGTCAGAATAAGCTGAAAGCAATAATTCGGGTGTGTTATTATTAGGCCTATACTGGCCTAAACTGATGTACTGTACCCTCAAATACACTTACTTATGTTGAAGAGATTTTTTAACCACATTTTTTATCTTAGACTCCTGAATTTCAGGAAAAGAATCACAGAGTCACAGAGATAAAGAAACGTAACCATATAAAGATATATTAAATAAAATATTAAAAATAAGAAATGCATCTGTCAGTTTGGCTTAGGAAATACCAAGTTTGATTAACTATTAATTTAACTTTTAATATTTATTTATTCTTATTATTTACTTATAATATTTACAGGTAATCTCCAGAGATTTGTTTTTGTGACTGAGGACATTTATTTTGAAATGTAATGCGCGCAGTGAGGCCGGTGCGCATGCGCAGTTTGTCCCCTTCACTTGTCCTGCAGCACTTAGATGGAGTGAAATCTCAATAACACTGAATTTTGTAGTTTTTTCGTATCATCATTTTCTCTCAGTGTCAACATCAGCATCGTTGGTATGAATTTATCTTCTTTTCAATCCGACCTCCACCTCAAACTAAACGAATGAAATAACTGACCTAGATTGTTGTTAAGTTGTCTTAGTGTTGTTATAATCAGCATGTGGTAGTTAAATAGACCTACACCAGGTCCTTTAACAAGTTAATATTTAAGCCTTTATTTAAACATCCTGTCGTATGTTATGTTATTGCTTTCCTAGGATTACGTCTTAAAGACTTCATGATTAGAGTATCAAGCTCAAGGACACGCCCCTTCATGCATAAACATAAACACCGCCTGTAAGGGGGTGTGGCTATGGAAATTTCTGAGCATCAGTTTTGCTGGTGCTGAATTCATTGTAGCATTAAATGTAATGCGCATGCTCAGAAGTAATTGGGCTTAATAGTACGTGATACTCATGTGCTCTTGTAGCTCAGCAGAGCTATTGCAAAGGTCATGGGTTCGATTCCCTGCAAACGCACATCTTAAATGTTAATACTTAAATGTATACTTTGTGATCCAAGGTTTTAATGAGCTTTTATGAGCTTTTATATTTTATAAGAAAACAGTCTCCTTACCTGATTCACAAGGTTAGGTTTATAATAATGATTATTTGAAATGTGGCGTCTGATTTCCTAGGAAATGTCAGTTTGACTTTATTTAACTTTAAAATAGGCTAAAAACTATGTGAAGTAACTTGCAATTTTATGTTTCATACAGAGATGATGATAGAGAGGCAGAAGTTACAGACTGCAGCTTTTTTCTGTCATTTGAATGTTGAGTTATAAATACAGTCTTTCATTGGTTTGTGTGTCAGGCACAATGTCTGTTCCTCCAGCTTACTCAGATCTGGGCAAAGCAGCTAAAGACGTCTTCAGCAAAGGTTACGGTAAGAGCTCTGACTGCTCACTGGAACCGCAGATTCTACAGCAATGTGATTAATGTGATTAGTGATGTCATTATTGTGCTTTTTCTTGTAGGTTTTGGGATTGTGAAGTTGGACCTTAAGACTAAGTCTCAGAATGGAGTTGTGAGTTAAATTCATTCTTCGCAAACCCAGCAAGTTTAGGTTTTGAGAATGTTTCCCTAATGTTTCAAAAACCGTAATAAAACATTCAAAATGTTCATTTGCAAGTACCAGGAACATTTAAAATATCAAGTTTTTTAGGCGTTGAATGTTAGTGCTTGGTTATAAGAACGCTATTCAAACGTTTTTTATTTCTGTAGCGTTTTTAAAATGTTCCACTAACAACTTAGGAATAACGTTTTTAATGTACGATATGTAATGTAAAAATAGTTCTCAGAACGGTACTGCCAGAATGTTTTTGAGAAAACTTTCAGAGAATGTTAGCCAGCGTTCTGAGAACGTTCCGTGTTCGCTGGGACTCCGGTGTGTTAATTTTAATGGTTTGTATCTGTTTAATGCAACTTCTTGGAAAATGCGGTAAGATAACTGTAAGAGTGACGTGGGCAGGTCTTACCGTCAAGACTCAATGGTATCTGTGAAGATATCACACACATCTTTTACTTTAAAGTGTCAGCTTGTGTAAACGTTTATCTGTGGCTGATGACTGTTTTTAGGTTGTGTGTTTTGGTCTAGACTGCATGAACACTTCTGCTTTACAGAGTGCCACCTCATTCTCTCCGTGATGAAAATAAACGCCGTTTCATTCACATCACTGATCATATCTGCCGTTCATATCTAAACTCAAATTGTTCTCCAGGAGTTCAACACATCTGGATCCACCAACACTGACACGGGCCGAGCTGGTGGGACTTTGGAGACTAAGTATAAGATGGAAGATCTTGGATTGAGTCTGAACCAGAAGTGGAACACAGACAGCAAGCTCAGTACTGAGATCTGTGTGGAAGATCAGGTCAGTAGATGAAGCTCTCATCATCACGACCCTTCAGCTGTTGGGTCTCAGACTCAGTTATTTATTTATCTCCATCTTCTGTCCACGCTTGTGTTTCTCCAGCTCGTGCAGGGTTTGAAAGTTGCGTTGGATACATCTTTGGTACCGAACACGGGGTGAGTTGTTTTAAAAATGTTACAGGTTATTAATATTCTAACGTCTATAGACAGACTGTCTGATATTCTTTGGATTATTACAGGCAATAATTTCAACTCGCCATGCAAATCATTTAAATTTGCATGTAAAACTGATGCGCAGGAAATGCACTTGTGATAAAAAACACAACACACATGCAGAGCAAAATTCCACATGTGAGGATTACTTTTAACACAACCAGAAGTTTGTTCACTTAGAAAAGAAGTCATACACAGGAACACACAAATTTAGTAACACAAAAATATAGGTCTTAACACATTTACATTTGCTGGAAGTGTAATTGCTTTACAACAAATAAAGATTTGCATTTCTGCTTTTAAAGGATGTTGGAGGCTGTGCGGCTGCCGCAGGTTTATTTGTGGAAATGTGTTTCCTGTTTGCGTTTAACAACTCATTGGTGTTGATGTTTTAGTAAGAAGAGCGGAAAACTGAAGAACAGCTACAAGCGGGACAACATTAACCTGAGCTGTGATGTGGATTTCGAGGGTCCGGTTGTGCATTCTGCAGCGGTTCTGGGTTATGAAGGCTGGCTGCTGGGATATCAGATGGCGTTTAACACAGCCAAGTCCAAACTGGTGCAAAACAACTTCGCTCTGGGCTACAAGGCTGAAGACTTTCAGCTTCACACCAACGTGTAAGTAGCTAAACACTGACACTTAAACACACTGACGTGTTTATCAATAACCAACTGCAATTCCCACATCAAGAGAACATATAGGACTGTACTGTGTGTGTATATGTGTGTGTATATATATAAACGTTTATGTGTCTCGTGTGTTTTCCAGTAATGATGGAGCAGAGTTTGGAGGTTCTGTCTATCAGAAATTGAGCGATCGGATGGAGACGGCCGTCACTTTGGCTTGGACCGCCGGCAGCAATAACACACGATTTGGAGTCGCTGCAAAGTACCAGTTAGATGAAGATGCATCTGTGTCTGTACGTTCAAGATTTGAACAATAATTTAGACATTAAATTAGTCTGTCTTCAGATCTTGGTGTTACCAATCTGTCTGTAATGACTTATTTTCTTTTTACCAGGGCAAGGTTAACAACGCCAGTATGATTGGAGTTGGTTACACTCAGAGTCTACGACCTGGTAATCTCTGGATCTTTTGTTTTTATTCTTTAATTTGTGTTTGGTCTTTGTGCCTCTTCTAAAACGTATCTTCTCATCGTGTAGGAGTTAAACTCACTCTGTCGGCTCTCATCGATGGGAAGAACTTAAACACTGGTGGACACAAAGTCGGTCTGGGTTTTGAGCTGGAAGCTTAGCTGAAGAGAGTTAAAGACGAGATGAACGACCTCACCAGTCCCCACGTCTCCACAGAGTGATTTAACTCTCCTTCACACTCAAGCACTCGATGTGACTTGAGTCAAGCAACTCGATGGTGACTCATTTTTGTACGACACTCGATGATAAGATCTCAGCCGACTGTAAAATCCGCCCTTCTAAGGGAAATGTATTTTGGTTACCTAATACAATATATAAGGATGTTTGATTAAAAAAATCGAACAAGATCCATATTTGTGTAGAGCACCTGGAATAAACCAAAATACACAAGTAGCAATAGTTTTGCGAGCTCAGTGTGTCTGTAATAGAAGCATGTGAAGAGTTTTTGTGTGAGATAAGCTCTTGCGGTTGATGTAACAGTCGATGAGAGAAGACGGGTAAGTTACGTGTGGTTATTTTAGATCTGACTATCAGACTGCATCAGGGTGACTAGCTGCACTAAGATTAAACTCATTCTCAGGAAACTGCTCAGACAGTTTGTGTATTTAAAGTGCCTGCAACACCCATTGATGGTTAGAGAGCAATTGTGTATCGAGTTCACCAGCAAACCAAACTGAAAAACGATCAAACTAATATCTGTGTTTGAATTTCAACATATTTGTACACTGTACATACCAACAACTTTTCCCATGTTTTAATTGTACCGTCCTTCATGAAATCATTTGCAAAATTAGTCTCTCTTAATTGATTGAAAGTGAAAATTAAAGTATGAATGGATTTATGAATTATATAATCACACCTTCAGATTTAATTGTGTTTCACAAAGTACTTTTATGAGCTCTTACTTAATTATTATCTTTAGGAAGATCTTTGTGTTGGAAAATCTCATTTTGTTTATCTGAAATGATAATAAATGAAAAAGAAAATGGTGTCATTTGGTGTTATTTATCATGGTGCAGTTGTTTTTGAAGAATACTTCACATTGCAGATATAAGCAAGAAAATGCTTTTTTATGTTGTTTTTTGCACAATATTGCACAGTTGTAACGGTTTGTTGTCACACAAACATGATCATGTTGAATGAAGACTAAGTAAAATAATTTACAATAAGAAACAACGCAATGGCTCTGAGTTCTGATGTCACTGTCACATGCCGGCCGTCCACAACAGATTTGAGGTGCATTCAACTTAAAGCAACGCTGCACAGATCATCAGCATGTGATGTCAAATTTAACATGGCTTTGTGAGCAACTAACAATTTTAGGTTGTAAAGACGTTTGTAAGTTCTAGGAACGTTCAAAATGTCCAGTTTTTAGCTGTTGTATTAACGGTATTGTTTGGTTATCAGAATGTTATTCAAACATTTTTTAATTTTGTACTGTTTTTAAAACTTTACACTAACAACCTTAAAAATAAAAATGTTTTTATATGCATGATGTATAACGTTAAAAAATTTTCTACTAACGTTAATGCAAGAATTTTTTAAAAAAATTTTGAGGGAACTTTTACAAAAATTCACAAAACCAACATTCTAAGAATGTTCCCTGTTAGCATTACTTTGTCATTTGCTGATGGGTCTTTGCAGCACCATTTCAAGTTGAATACACCTTTCGTTTCAGAGAAGGTTCACTTTAGCCACAACCTGTCTGCATCCGTTATGAGAAAATTCCCGTTTGCCTAAGGTAAAGTAGGAGAGTTCGTCTGCAAGTCTTTCTACGTGTGAGCGATCCGGATAAAATCCTTCTCTGGACATCTCCTCCAAAAAACATTCCATTACATGAACTTTTTCTAATAGCGTGAAGGGTATTAACTCTATTTCCAGAAAAAGTGGGTGATACCTTTGAAGGTAGTTGCGTAGCCATGGCGTCAGTTCCTGACTCAAGCTCAGACGACCCGACACAGAGATGCTGGAGTTCTGAAGGACAAATCTGGTGATGTCATCATGTCCCAGTTTGCTGATAAGAACGTAGATCGCGTTTAAGTATTCGTTGTTTTTTTGGGATTGAATCAAGTCCCGTAACGTGTCCAACATCTCCCTGGACATGTGCTCCACTTCGTCAAAGATGAAGAGCGGTATCTTCTCCTCTTCCTCGGCCTGAGTAACCATCACTGTGATCTGAGTGTCTAGAGTTTTTATGCATTGTGGGATGTCGTCATCTGTAGGGCAATGGTGTAGCACAAAATATTGCATCACCAACTGGTCGCCCACCACTGAACGAAAGTGCTGAGCCAACAATCGACCAATGTGGCTCTTTCCTACTCCTGTAGGTCCGTGAAGCGACAAAACCAAAGGTTTATTGTGAACGTAAGTTGACAAATAATCATGTAAATGGCCCAGAAGTTGCTCTGCTGCTTCTTGTTGGCCAAACACTTCCCTTTTAAGAGTCTTTTCCAGTCCCTCTAAATCATACTTGAGCACATGGTCATCCAAGTTCTCGATGGCATTATAAATCTGTAGGAAAACAATGATGCACAAAAAATACAGGCAGTTTTTGGCTTGGCTGCTCCCTTTTTTAGGTGCAACCCTCAGAGTGCTGTTTGGATACAAAACTCGCATGTTTTTTTTCTTCCTCCGCCTGCGAGATGACCCCAGGTTGTGGAGGATGGGAATATGAGGATTGTCAAACGTGAAAACCTTTGGGCTGGTGGAGCGTGGAGACGTGATGCTCTGGGCCGATGCTGCAGCGATCTCCAGACGTTGTTTCCTTAAGGTCTTGTACTTCTCGCGAATCCGCAGCATGGCACGTATGCTCAAGGAACACTGGGAAAAACTTGTCGTTCCATTACTTTCCATCTCCTTCGTTTGGTTCTCCATCAGTCTGTCAGCTGGGTCATGTTCTCCCATCTGTAAAAAGCAAGCAACATAAGATTTAGAAAACAGTGTTTCATAATACATTGTCCTGTTTAACTTAAGCAAAAAACAGAAAAGTTGGAGCTGTGGTCTAACTGGGCAGCTGGTTAATGTTGGCAATGTGAGTTTGAGTCTAGTTTATGTCATTTCCTGCCCCTCTCCAGCATTTTCTGTCCAACCTGTTTTGTGACTATCAGTAATTTTAAATTCAAAATTAACAAAAGGCCAAAAAATTTCTGAAGTCATTGAATGACGCTGATGAATTCTTTCATACATGATGACTCAACAATCTGAACCATTAAACCTGTGATGCAATTTTAATCAATTGCACTTGCAAAGCGCATCTCCTGCGAGCTACAATTTGCATTTGCCGCAATAAAGCAAATGCCAGCAGAAAAGCAGAAGTATAAACAGCAGCAGTATTCTTGATTTGAACACTCACTAGTCACCTAGTAGACTGACTGGCTTGTAGACTGACCAGACAGCCGGTGGCGCCTGCAACTACACCTATGCAAATTATACTCCATTTAAAAAACAGTTTCAACTGCAACGGAAAAACAAAGAAGCTTAGCTCCAACAAAAGACAAACTAGCATTGTCTGACCATCGAGTATCTAATGACAAAGCAGTGGATTCATGTTCCTTAGGTGACTTCTCAATTTCTCCTGTCACTGTAAAACTTTTGTTCAAGAACTTACAAAAAAGAAAAACAATGAACAAGTTCTTGTAAAACTTCCTCGGAAGGTCTTGGATTTAAACACGGTTCCTTCTGGAAACTGCAAATGCAAAACATTCTTCGCATTTAGTCTTTCCTTCATAGAAACTTTTGCCAAAGCAGATATGGTTTCCTTCCTGGAAGTTCACCGCACACCCCTCACTAAAGAACGAGGGCAATAAAAAAGTGCCTGTAATCATGACTCTGCGTGGCTGAAACTTTCCCACCATCGTAGTCTTGTAAGCTTCATTGGTTAAGATCATTGGTCAGCGAGAGTGTTGGGTCATGTACAAACTAGATTCTGTTTTTTAAGACCACTGAGATGGGGAAATGGGAAGTTAAGAAATAAATGACTGTTATTTTTGCAGCAGTGGTCAAACTTTATCAGATGCAACAGTTATACAGAAAGACAAATGCAAATTTAGAAAAGCAAAACAGAGAATGTATTTAAAAAAATAGCTTACCTTTAGAAAACACTGTGAATAATTGCTGATGTGTGGGGCTGAAATATTAAATGCTACGAGCTTGACTGAGAAGAAAGTGAGAGAGAGGAGAGAGAGCTGGTGACTTCCTCACAGCTTGAGCCACATTAACAAGTAGAAGTTTGTGGCCCCGCCTCCTGCAGGACGTTCTCTCAACCAAACCACGCCCCCTTCATCACTTAAAAAGTACTAGTGTGACTTTACAAAAAGTTTATTTGCACTTTATTGTATGTCCATATATATATAAGTAACAAATTGATATATATATGAGAAAGTATATAATATTGGTCACCATTTTTTCCACCCTTTTAAAAGTTAAAACTATTTGGCCTTCACCAGATCTTCAGTATTCGTGCAGTTAAAAGTACAAATACTTAATGAAGTCTCTCAATTTATATTACTTTATAAAACGCTGTATGAATAGTAATGAAATGTTGAAATACTTACAGAGGGAGTACGGTGTGTCAGTCTTCTATAAGGAAAGAGTCATTTATCTCTGTAAGATAATTCAGGGTTCAGAACAGCTCAAAGATTGTTCTTATCCATATGAACAGCAGGATTCTTTTAATGTCTTTAATGAGAATCATTATTCTAAGTTGCTTTTTTACACCCACATTCAGCCCACATGACTAACGGGTGATGGGTGTTAATGTGACCTGGTTTTTGAAGATTGCAGTTTAGGGTTTGGTTGCCGTTCATCAGGGTGGAGTCTGAGTGTGTCCTTCAAAATTTCTCTGAAAATGTTGACGTGTTTGAATATCTTTAGCGTTGGTATGCAAATATAGCAGCTTTCTGCAGAAGTGCTGTGTGTTTGCACATGACAGTATTAGATTGAGTGAAGATATATATGACACCTTTGTCTGGGTGTTTGTGGGTCTTCAACAAAGTTAGACTTTTTTCTTATTCACCAACCAGTCATACCAGCACGATCAACACACCGATCTCAACACAGTGGTGAGTTTGTAGGAAAACACATGTCATAGTTATTAAGTACTTCTGTATTTTATGTTATTGGGGATTTAGAAATCAAACATTGAAGATGACTTTAATGTAAATAATTCTTACTTAGTCATATTTCTTGTACATATCATCCTGTCTTTGGTGGCAAAATACATGTGTGTGTGAAAATGTTTTAAATTTACTGTTTAATTTCATTATTATTGTATTTGAATGTGTGTACTGGAGGTTTATTTCGCAAATAATCCATAAAAACTCTTATTATTACTCTTTAAAAAATCTTATTTAAACTCTTAAATAAAATAAAATCCGTGCTTTTATTTTGAAATTACCCTCTTCTGGACCCCAGGAAGTAACTATTTATTTCTCATTCTCAAACGTCATTGTTGTTTTCAATGATCTCATCGGTCGCATTTGAAATGAACGCAGATTATTGAGTTGTGTTGTGTTGTTGTGTTGAGACAGCAGCAGTGATCAGTCACTGAACACATGAGTGTGTCTCTGGTTGTGATCAGACTCGAGCTGTCCGATCAGTCTGGTTTCCCGCAGGGATTTCAGTACTGCGCAGGTAAGTTTCAGACACTTTGTAACAATACAGCACATGATATTTTAATGATAAAACCATGTTACTTTTTCTAAATGATCTGTGTTATTCTGAAATCACTATTGCAAAACTGCAATGCACATAATAAATGCAGTAATAGTTTTTATTTATAATCAGTATTTACACTAAAGCAATATGTGCAGCCAGGTCTTTTGGACCATAGAAATACTGTGGTTTTACTTTGTATTGTGTCTGTGCAATGATATTCTTTTAAAGTACAGCAGAGTAACGTGCAAAGAGCAGTAAAATGGGCCTCAGCTCACATCTCTGTGTGCTTCCTGTGTCCCACAGTTGAGGAGATGTCAGAAGATGAGATGAAGGATAAAGGTCTGGCCTCTGCCAGAGTGACACTGAGCGGCAAAATGGACCAGGAGCGAGCAGCCGTTCTCCATCAGCACCTGGGCAGCCGGGTCATGAGTGACATGGTGATCGAGACCTTTCAACCCAACGCAGGTTTGGATGGTAAAGGTTCTTCAAGACACCTGAAGCATGTGTTTGTCCAGTAAAGGGTGATGTGTTTATTTGTGATTACATTAGAAGGAGCCTTGGAATGTCAGGATGGTCCGAAGATCCCAGATGATGGACATGGAGATTCCAAAGATGAAATGGAGGTGGGCACAACCCCAGACTCGCCATCCAAACAGCTGCCCGATCAGATCTCCTTTTTCAGTGGAAATCCATCGGTGGAGATCGTCCATGGCATCATGCATCTCTACAAAACCAAGTGAGTACCAGTTCACACCATCTGCTCTGATGCTTACAAAACTATAGTGGTACAATAATGGTAAAGTACGGTAATAATATAATACTGTAAAATTATACCATGGCACTTTACCGTGAGGTCACATTATAAACAGAACATACAACAGACATCTTGTTACAGTGTTTACAATGGTAAGACCTGACCGGCTACAGTTTTTAACCAGCGTTTTGATGATGTCATGATGACAGTAAGATGACATCACTAACGGAGGACGTAAGACGCAGCGCCATGCTCTGTGTCCTGACGGTACCGACCACCATGACCAGTCATGACCTCATGAAGTTTGTGGCGCCTTTTAATGATGTCATGGAGCACATGAAGATCATCCGTGACTCCACCCCTAACCAGTACATGGTGCTGATCAAGTTCAGAAGTCAGGTGAGGTGGTCAACTGAATCCAAAAATACGTTTTCATTGTTAGCTAATTTTAGCTAATGCATTAACTAATGTTAACAAATGGAACAGAAACGTTACAGACAAAATAAACAGCTAGTCACGTTTAAAATGTACAGTGTTCTTTTTAGGGAAAATAGTCAGAAATATGGAAGATGTCTTCATATTTGCTGAGGCGTTTCTCTACATTTTTGTTCATCTTGAGTGATATGAGAAAATGTTCCTCAGAAGTGGTGACAGATTTACTGTGTTGTTCTCCTCAGGCGGATGCCGACAGTTTCTACACGACCTGCAACGGGCGTCAGTTTAACTCGATCGAGGATGCTGTCTGCCAGTTAGTTTATGTGCAGAGGGCAGAAGTCATCAAATCTGAGGAGGTACGACTGTAGTGTACACTAAACAGTGCTGTCTGCAAAGGCAACACCATTGTTGCTCATAGTTACAGCTA
>JAZGTK010000727.1:0-54736 GCA_036877625.1 Ambastaia sidthimunki
GGATTTACCTAAATCGAGGGAACGAGTTAAAAAACGTGTGCACGTATTGATAAATCGTGGGAACGAATTCCTAATTCATTTTTGCCCAAAAGCATGTGTATGTAAGCTGCCACTTCATTGCATAGAGCGGGGAGTGAATGTTATTTTCTCTCTAGAAGCAGCTCTTATAACGCGCGTCTGCTTTGCGTGACATCAAAGAAGCGACGATTAAACCCCTAGTGGCCAGTAGCAAGCACGTGAAGTGGTTCAGCCAGCAGAAATAATACCTAATTTATCGGCTTAAAGATATCGACCTAATTTTGTTATCGGACCGATAACGCTAATACTAAAAATAGCATTTATCGGCAGATAACAATATGGCCGACGATATATCGTGCATCCCTATTCATTAATTATGTACTTTAGTATATAAAAAATAATTTCACAAGTTTCAGAATTTCAAGTTTAAATGTTTCAATAAAATCATGTGGCTTGTACACCAGCGTGGGGTATTGGGATGGGTCATGGGCTATTTCTATTGGCCCCCGGCTAACAAGTTGATAGCCCTGGCAATGATCATTTTCTTTAATAAGAGTAACATAAGAGTGTACTTCCCCAATCATCAGTCAGTCATCTGGCTGGAACTTGAAATAAGAGATGACCCAATGGAAATGGACCATGTTATCTGCTCAGTCTATTACTTAATGCACTTCTGTGGCCTGTTAACTTTAATCTCAGGATAGATATGCCATAAACTCAAACAGGTCTTTATAGTAAAATTCAGTTAATGAAATGTGATTGGTTGGATGGTGTATACCCTTTGAGTCCTGAGACAGGATCATGCTTTATCGTCTTTATGAATGCACTAGAATTTTGGACGTTGGTGTGGGTTTTCCCCTCTGGATATTTTTATCCTTCAAAAGGCATCTGGCTTGCATGACACTACAATGAGATGGCATCCCTTTCCACATCTTGAGGGAAAGCTTTGCTTTTGAAATGACTAACCTTGGCTCTGGTCAGGATTTATTTTTAAGGCAGTGTCCCATGAGCTACCCTATAATAACTTGGGGGGATTTTGGTTGGGTGTCACACTGACCGATTAAGGCTGATTAGGAATGGGAAAACTGATACATTTAGATTTTTTACATTTAAATATGATTTTTTTTTAATTCAGATTCTGTTGCTTATTGCCACTGGTGCTGTTAGAAGTGGCAGTGTCCCGACAACTTTAAATAACATTTACAGCTGAAAATCCAGTAGTAGTGCCGGTTTTAGGCTTGGTGAATCACATTTAAATTATTGCAATGTGGAGTCATTCATCAGCTGAACAAACCAAGAAGATCTGTGTGTTGCTGCTGTTGATAACCTATTGAGGCTGCAAGATGGATAGAATTATGTGCGTTAAATAATGAGATTATTCAGAGTTTCTGCACAAAGGGGAGTTATATCATCCTTTTGTTTTGAATTCTTCCTCCCTCTTTTGTCTCTCT
Source organism: Ambastaia sidthimunki (assembly GCA_036877625.1). Lineage (NCBI taxonomy): Eukaryota > Metazoa > Chordata > Actinopteri > Cypriniformes > Botiidae > Ambastaia > Ambastaia sidthimunki. The sequence goes on from JAZGTK010000727.1 coordinate 1,470, forward strand.
CACTTTGTTCCATGCTTTTTTCCGTCTGTAACTGGAGTAGACACTTGCTGGCCCAACCCTGCGCTATCGTCTTCCTGAGTGGCGGTAACCTGAGGCTAGCTGTGGATCACAGTATGGCTAGCTGTGACCATACTGTGGAGCTGTGCTATGGTCCACATTGCTTGACTTGATACTATTACACAGATTGTCATGTTTACCATGCCTATAATAAAAGCTTCCCTACTGTGCTGATCTCAGATCGGTTGCCCCACCCCACCCTACCCCAACCCAGCAGTGTTATGAGAAAAACAGGTCTCGGTTGCTGTCTCTGTGAAGAGGAGTTGAACGGGCGGAGGAAATAAGAGTACATTCCTGCCATCATTTATGAATGCTGTTCTCTTTTCTTTTCTTCTGATTCGCTCCCAGGTGCAGCTGTGCCAGCATTCCTCCCGTGCTTCTGATCTGGGAACAGTTTTGTCACTTAGTTTGCTCTAGGTACAGTGACAGTGCAAGTGTAATTAGAAAGTACCTTCCACTAACATAAAAAAGCCACTTAGCTAGATTGTTAGATTACTTTTACATATTTAGCAGTAGGCAAATAGGCCTTTACTGCCAAAAAGTCTTTTTTTTAAAGGGAAGTTATCAACCACAGTTCTTTGTCTTTTCTGCAATGTACAGTACAATAATGTGCCTCTTCCTGAGTGTGAAATAGATCTCTTTCAGCACAAAAGCACAGACAGCAGACTTGCTTCTCCAACCAGATTTGGTGATTTGATTTTTTTTTTTTTAAGTTGTAAGGCATAATACTTGACTAACAGAATTAATAGTTAACAATTCTGCTTAGTGGTTACCCCTAATGATTAATAATGGCACTTAGTTTTACATTATTTTTTTAGCAAAATATATGGTTCTGTTTCTCACTGTACAATATATCTCTTTATCTACAGTCACTGTAACTGTTGGAGCGTGGTGATTCTCCAGTCCCACAGTAGTCTGTGAGAACATGCAGGCTGGGAAAAGTTTTCACACCCGTACATAAGCTTTATTATGACAAGCTTATTTTCCCCCTCCCTCTGCTTCACATTCAGTACCTGCTGAGGGTTTGTAGTAGCCTAAATGAGGAATGTTGACTGAACTAGGTTGGGTATATAGGAATGTGAAAGTAATAGTAAGGCAGTTTTTTTGAGAATGGAAACTGTTATTAAGTCAAGCATAACAGAAAGGGCCTGATTTCTTAAACATGGATGTGTGTGAAATTGACCTTGTATAAACATGTTTTCCTAAGAAAACGTGCATATTTCTTTAAACTTTGCAAGCAGTGTTAGGACCTTGTACATTGATAAAATTCCTTCATTTGTGTAAGAGTAGTCCATGTACATGCATACACACAAACACGCTCCTGCCCTCACATCTGGATTTCTTCAGGTTTTTGCTTGAGAGGTGTAAACTCTTCTCTGGAGAGAAACAAAGTATCAGATATTTTTGACCCAGACACCCAGTACAGCTCATTCATTGAGAATCCAGCCAGGGGGCTGAGGTTGTGATTGTTGTATGTTTGTGTAACACTTATTGCTGCTCACAACATCTAGAGGTCTGTGGTTGCCTATATTCCTAGTAGACTAGCACTTTCATGGAGCAATTTCATTCTCTAGTTACTTTGGGGAGACCCATTCCTTAAGAGATGGATCACAACAGTGCTTGCAAAAGAATGTGAGTCAAGCTCTGCACCTCCTGGTAGCCTTTAGATTTGGAATCCTAAAATTATTTAAGGTCTAAAAGTTGGCATAATGGTTAAACATTCTGAAACACTACATGATACTGTAGCTTTTGCACTGGGTGAAGTATGTTCAGATGGATGTGAATGTTGAGGGTTTGTTGTGGTTTGGACTGTTTATTCACTTGGTCTCTGCTTTCAGTCATGCTCTAAGAAGCAGCAATGGCACATTTTTCCTATTTTGTTTTTCCAGTATTTTCCAGTGTTAACTTTGCAGCCTTTGTTAAACTGTTACTGAGCTCATACATTGCATGGTTAAGTTACCGTTTCATACTTATTTCTTTATCTTTTTACCAGTCTAGTTTTTTTGATATAGTGCATGCATGCTTGCATAGATTTCTGGACTTGGAAATGAATTGAACCACATTGAGACTGATGTAAAAAATAAGAAATTCTGCCATTTAACATACAAACTGGTTTGTACTTGCTGAGAACAAAGCAAAAAATAGTCACATCTAGTTTTCTGGCTTCCAGGTGTTTGAATCAAAATTCTGAATATCTTGCAATGATTTAAAGACACTAACCTGGCAAATACTGTTTTTAATCATCAAATGATTCTATTTGTTTATCAACCCAGTACCTTTCATTTACCCTTAACAAATTTGTGTCTCTGACTGATAAAGAATGAAAAGCAAAACGTATGCCCCTGCATTAGCTTTATTATACGTAGTAGTAGTCGTCGTCTTCGTAGTCGTCGTCTTCTTAACCATCATTAAACTTGTGGCTATCTGACCCCATAATGATAAAGTATTAATTCGTTTGAAGCAGCTACCCGGATTTGCTCTCTTCAGTTTGCCCTGAGGTTCCTTACCAGAGGTTCTGTCAATGTTCTTGAAGCTGTATTGCTTTAGCAACAACAACTGACTTGTCTAATCTGCTGTCTATAGCCCAGGCATTTTTGAGCATTTGTCAGTGTGTTCAGCAGTGGAGCTTGTTGGTGAACTCCGATTGGCTGTTCAGCTTGGTGAATGAGCACACAAGAAAAAGCAACTGAAGAAGCAAACCAACAGAAGAACGGTTTGTCCTTATCCTTTTCTTTCCTCCTTTCTTAATCCAAAAGACAACGATCAAGGGCTGACAAAGCAGTGCTATTTTAGCAGACACTTAGCAGTCATGGCTGGAAAAAAGCTACACAAATGATATGTAATGAGCGCAGCTGGTGTAAACAATGGTAAAAGCAAGCATTGCTTACTTTGTATATTTACAATGTAGCTTTTCCGGTTATGTAGACTATAGGCACCTTCTGGTATGGGAAGGTTTTTCTCCCTGCTGCAGTCTATGCGATACAGATACAGTCTGCTTTTCTCAGTGCTACTTCTTTGGGCTCTGTCCCTACCTTACGAGTTAGCTGGACAGAGTGTTGCATAGCTGCTTTCAAAGAACATGACCCTCTACCACCTTTTGTTCCAGAGCGTGCATGAGAACATAACATTACATCACTGACCCAAGATTACACAGATGGATTGTCACCACCGGAGGGTCATGTTTGCCTCTTCATTTGTGTTGGCAGATAAGACTCTGAGTGCACAAGTGACAGAAATGAATGTTTTCACAGCAAGCAGCGTCAAAATCTTGAATGTTAATATAACGGCAGGCTTCTGGGAACTTCCAAAAAGCAGTTACATTTTTGGCCTTCATTGTTGTCAATTTTACCCGTTATAAATTAAGCTAAAATCCAAAAGTGATGAGACCAGTATTTAAAATGTTTCTTCTAATTTTTTTTCTAATCAGTCCATCACTGTAATTAATTTAATTGAATCAAATTATTTCACCATTGCTATTTGAGAATTTTAAAAAATGTTAGATTTAGAACTATTTTGTCTGTCTAACAAGAGAAGACAGAACAGCATCTTGTGCTGCATTGGAAATTTGCTTTATTTGCTCCTTGAATTTAGTTTCGTTGATTTGCGCCATATAATATCCTAACCCTTAATTTAAATAAAAACTAGGGTTTTTATATGTGGCTCAAATGTGGAATGTGGCAGAGTTTGAGAAATGATTCAATTTTTACCAATGTTTGTGTCCTTTGCTCTAACATTTTCTGTGTTTGTTCACTTTTACTTGTCTTACTTGAGTCAACATATTGCCATTTTTCGAAATGACAGATTTCAGGGTGAAATCCAATATTAACTGAAAAGACATCTCTCAGTGGCAACCTTGGCATAACATTTAAATTGGCTGACTTTGCAACACTTCAGTGTTTATGTTTGCAAGGTGTGATCAACAAACCATAGGTAACGATAATTCAGCGCAGGCCCAATTGCTCAAATGACATTTGTGAGCTAGCCCAAATCTCTCCTACATGAATCTCATTTGGGAGTCATTAGCAGGGCTCAAATATGAGGGTGGCTTGATGGCCCCGGGTCAACGTTCTTATTTCAGAGAACTTTTAAGCACACAGTGTTGATTCCTAGAGAAGAGAAAACCGACAGTGGCATTATTGCACTTGTACTAAGTGTAGAAAACAAGTCAAGGGTTACTCAAGCGCTGTTATGTCTGTTTTATCATTAGTATTGCCCAATGCTGTCTTAATTCCATATTTAGGCAATTTCTTTAGAAGATTCTCAGAAAAAATTGCATGCAATTTTAGTTTGAGACACGTGTGCAGATAGTCAGGTTATCCAGGGTTTTTTGGGCTTATCTTATTTTCCCCCCCCCTTGTTCTACTGCTTTTGTCATGTATTAGGCCTAAATAAGCAGGAAGTTGTTTGGGCTCATGTTATCTTTCAAATCAGACTAGAAGCGGGAATTCATGTATGAAAACATTTAGTGTGATTAGAGTTACAATAAATGTTGTGTATTACCTGGTTTCCTCTCATGTCCTATGCTCTCTTTGGGTACACCTACTGTGTGTTATTAAATAGCATAATTGGAGTGCAGCCAGGTCATTCATATAGCCTGTAACGTTTGTATGCAGGTGTGTGTTGCGGTGCAGATAGGATCTGTCATAACATCTACTCATTTTAGCACAATATGAAATGTAAACAGTCAAAATGTGTTGTACCTTTAAGTGGAAAAGTGTACAAGTGAACAAGTACACAGGCAAGTGTTTGAAAATCATAATGGTATAATGAGTCTATAAAGTACAGTAGACTAATTGAAAAAGTTGCTTGGAACCATTTTTTTTCTTTATTTGAATGTTTTTTTTTTTTACTGAAATGTGTTTGTGAGCAACTTTTTTTAAGCCACATATTTAGAGACTGACCTTTTTAATTTCCTATTTCTGTTACGTTTTTTACTAACATAATTATATTTACTTCCTAACCAGGCAGCTGTTTGTATGAAATCAGGCAGAGAAATTCTTGTTAAAGGTTTACATGTAAATCTTTCAAAAGGAAAAAAATAAATGAGATGGTCGTAAACTCTCTTCCTTTTTTGTGTCCACAGAATCTGGTAGTGGAGAACCTTAGTTGAAGGACTCAGCTTCTAGAAGTGTGAATCGTAAGTAGCCACATCAAGCATGCATATTGCTGTTTTCATTACTAGTTAAAAACCCTGATTGAGAACTTTTTGTCACGTCTCAGGTGAGAGGCACACTGTGTGGTTGTGTGTCTGTATTTTTGAGCACATTGTATTGTGGACTTGACTTGCTTTAGCTATCCAAATTCAGTGTAAAAAAAAAAGGCATCTGCAGTTTAAACAGAGAATGACTATCATGTAGTATATTTTACTACATCACAATTTCTGTCTGTTAATAAAGGTCTTTGGTTTTCTTAAATTCAATTTACTGGTTCGATGCAAAAAATTTGTTTATAGTGGTTCATAGTGTTCTTTTTTTGCATCTTTATTTTTATAATCCTAAATTATCATCCGTGTTCTAAAACAGTTAATCCTGTTGCTATATGGCTACCATGTAAATAACTAGAAACAAAATATGGATAAAAAATTTTATTAGGTCATTTGTAATAAATTTAGACCTGGTATAAGAGAGCAGAGTAATACATTGAATATAAGTAGTACTGATTAAGATGACTTGCAGTATCTGAATGAGCAGTGAGTAATCAGTTTTAGTGGTTGTTATTGGGGGTTAACCTAAAAATGATGTGCCTGACCAATCAGAATCAAGTATTTTAGAGAGCTATCATCTATGTAGTAACTGTATATAACCCCCTGGATAACTTTGTAATACATTTTAAGTATTATTAATTTAAATAAGTTGACTATAGAATTAATGGGTTATTTAGTTACATACAAAACACAATGGTTCTTCTCAAAAGTGTCGGTCCAATAGTACTAGGTTTTTCTCAGGAAGGACAATAATTGAAAGGAACATTGTTTGTTTGTTTGTACAGTGCCCTCAAACCTTTTTTTTTATTTTTATTTTTTTTATTATTGCTCTGGTGTTGCATGTGTTTAATAATGTATTTCCCGTCACACTGTTGTGAATTAAAGGTAAACGGATATGTTACGGAGGGGGCTGTTTTTTCATTAATGAATTTTTAAAGAGCTCGACCGCTAGAGGACACTGGTCTGTTTATAATATCTTACTTTGAAAAGGTATGCCGAGCTGAGAGGGTGAAAATTAGATAGAAGCTGTAAGAGAAATTATGGGGTAGACCAAGGATGACAGTCTCCTAATATAAAACGTTATATCAGTGATAAATAATGCACAAGCTCTGAATTCAGTTTATTCTGCACGATAAGATTTTGTTTTTTTTAAATCTGAATGCAGGCCTCATTCGACTCACCATATTTTTATAAAGCCCCTCGAATGTTGCGTATATCCTTAAACCTGGCACACAAATTGATGTTCGCTATCATTTTCTTTCTTTTATTGTTATACTGTTATTTATTTAAGGATTAATATTATGTGTATGTTTATGTGCCTGTTAGGGTGTCACAGTACACTGGTATGATATTTACAACAATATTAATAACAATGAGTACTGATACCATGTTATTATTACTCATAGGATAGTATCATAAATAATTCAGTTCCAGTATTTAGTTAACACTCCAACATAGTAGGTGGTGGTAGTTAACATTTTGCCACAATGGTTACAAACTCTCTGCATCCCTGCGCCCGTATGTTATGTAAGTGGTTAACTGGCCATAGAAAGAGCAAACACCAAATTAAACACTAAATCTGACTGAAAGAATTTATTTAGCTACTTTATTTTTTTAATTAAATAGCTACTAAGATAATATGGTTACCATGATTTCTTTTGGCCATGATAACTGTGTAGTGAAAACTGGTTGGTGACAGCCCTATTGTCAATATGTCTGTATGTCTGTATGTCTGTATGTCTGTCTATATGCATGCATGCATACACACATACATACATACGCACATACATGTTTACGCAGGGCTAAATGCACGTGTGTGGATTGGATTGAGGCATGTTATGTGTTAGCATGTGTGTTGGGTTAGTGGTTTGTTGTAATTATGCTTTATCAATAACTTAATAGTGGAGACTAGAGATCAAAACACATCTAGATCCTTCATACTTTTTTGCGCTCGTTACAGTGGTCCGACTGACAAAGTATCGTAGAGCAGATATGATCATCCAACACTCCTGTGTTTTCTTTTCATTCTCTTTTCTGTTCACTCATCTTTAATAATTCAAGCTTTCCCTTGTGTGGTTCATTGGAGAGGCCACAGACTGCAGCTATTAAGTTTGCACGACTTCTGTAGCATGGTCCAATTGTCCATTTTTACAACCTCTCTAGTGGGACACAGGCTGGGTGACACTCATCTCTTAAGCCTTTAGACAACTGTGCAGTTACAGGCTCATTCTTGAACCCAGCTAAGAGAAGGAAATACTGACTAGGGGAACTTTATCAGTACAAAGGCCTTTGTTTAAACGTTATTAGTTTGACGGAAGTATTAATTTAGCATCAGACAGTTTTATTCAAAGTGTTAGCATCACAGGTTCTCCTGGAGTAACTTGAAGTGTTTTGTTCAGTTCTGTGAGTGCAGTGCTGGTGGTGCACAGCTGGCTTTGTTGGTAGGTAACCTGTCTACCAGCATTAAACTACCACACCATCTCACCAATAGTCTGAATTGGATAGGCCACAAATCAGAAAGACTGGGTCTTGTGATGCCCACTTAAGGTATCGCCTACTCATTGGGCCTGAGGTGGAGAGAAGGACCCCCAGGGTCCAGGGCCCCATTAATTTCTGCTGAGACTTGATCATTTGACTGCTTTCAGCCGTTAAACAGTCTTTATTGCTTCTTAAGTTTTGGCCATCTTACTGATGGTCAGAACAACAATAGTGTGCGAAGTATTCGAAGGACACTCACAAATAATGTCTAGCTCAGTAGATTTTGAAACATTGCCCTTTATATCCATTTGTCTTCCTCCAGTCCATTGAACAAAAATGCCCAGTTTTACTCCACTCAGTACTCTCATTCATATTTCGGAATTACTGTTTAAAAACAGGAAATACATTCAGCAAACAGCAGTTAGCCCACCCTGTCCTGCTGTCGTGGTCACAGGAAGTTATGCTCTGGCTCATTGTTACCGTGGTTACACATGGCTTGGTCTAGAGCGCCACTAGAGGGCAGTATATACAGATACACAGAGGTGCATATTCTCATTGTAGTGTGAGCTCAGTAGAACTTCATGTATTAAAACAGCACTTTAAAATAAGCAGCACTGTTACACAGAGGTGCATATTCTCATTGTAGTGTGAGCTCAGTAGAACTTCATGTATTAAAACAGCACTTTAAAATAAGCAGCACTGTTTTCACAGCACTGTTCATATATAGTCTGTTTTTGATGCACTTGTATACTTTTTCATCCAGTTTGCTCACTGGATTGAAATCAGAGTTTACAATTTTTCTTGCACATTTATCTCTATATGATTATTCATTGCATCCTCTATCTGTAATTGAGTTTACAGCTTTTTCTAGCTATCAGTTTACTAAAAAGTATACACTGGTGTTTACTTTAGAAAATCTAGTTTAACATGCAGTCTACTAAAATTTAATTTAAAGTTATGTGTTGCTTTGCAAATATAATGTATTTGACACAGTCTAGTTATATGCATAAAATGTATATATATATAAATTTTAGCTTCAGGTGCTGGACCTGAAGCTGTGGTACTGTCCTGCCTCATGGCGAAGCGAGATCAGTCCATGGCTTAAGTCGCTGTAGTCTTTCACAATCTGCCTAGCTTAGGTCACTCACCACCTGGTGTAAATTTCCTGGAGGAAGGGAAACTCACCTTCAACATTTACCATGTGTCATGAGGTTATAAGTGGGTTATTTTGCCTAAGAAAATACAAGAGAAAATCATATTTCCCTGAAGCATTTCATTTACTCTAGTTAAGCAATATAATGTGATTATTTAATTTTAAAGACACTCTAATTTTAAAGATACATCTGCTTTTTCTTGTTTGCCTGTTACCTAATATCTAGTAATGACTTTGCTGTCTCTGCAACTAATGACTGTAAACCTGTTTAACTTTTATCCTGGTTAATTGTGTAGCCGCAGACGACACTGTAATGAAATGCTCACCTGTTCCAAACTTAATGAGGAGAGAAGAATATCGAACAATGCGTTTTATCGTATTGTTTTTTAATGGAGTCAATGCAATTAGTATTGTAATCAGTATTATTCCCCAAGCCTAAACATGGATTGGAAAAGCTGTTACAACTTTGAAAGAACCTTTAAACTTAAGCGAATGGCTGCAGTTTAGCTTATTATACACTGGGGTGTTGGTCTGTTTCAAAGGCTAAGAGCTGTTGACATGGCAGATCTTGACATGACTTTTGAACACTCCAAACTTTGTGATATGACAAAAGTAAATCAGACTGAGAGCTTTTAAGAGCTTAGGATATTACGTATTTCTGAATATTATAAGTGTTGTCTGGGTTCCACAAAAAATGAATTACTGACTTTATTCTGACTTTTTAAATCTCAGCTGACTTCAAAGACCAGTGACAATGTGTGTTTAAAGACAACCTGGGTTCCCTCTCATTTTTGTCCACTTAAAGAAGGCTTCATGAGTTGTTTTGCATATACATTTGTTAGCATGATTAATTTTCACATCCAATGTACATGTGTGTGGCATGTTTGTGTTGGAAGCTGTTACACAAAGTGTGAGGTTCTATATACCAGCTGGAAAAAACCCACCACTGTTAGGAAATGGAAACGCCTAGGTTAGCAATTATATAGATTAATTAAATGACACAATTTTAAATACACAGGTTGTAGTGAAAAATGCACCACAAAAAAATGTCAATGCAAAAAAAGATCCAGTGAGTTCAGGCATACAATCTAACCTACACGTTTATCAACAGCTCAGTCTCACATGGCCACATAGCTGGGAGTTGAGAATAAAACAAAACAGCTTGTTGAACCAACTTCGCGTCAGGCTAATCTCTAGATCTTCTCGCTTTCGCAGGCTCTCTTCCCACAGCCGAGACACTACAGGGGAATAAACAACGGCTCTTCAGTTACAGACTCACACAAACATCATAGCTCACGTGCACACCAATGTAAGCAATCAGACGTTCCTGTACTTGGCTTTAATGCGCGTTGAATCAACCTCCGCGTCAGGCCAGTCACTGAATTGTCTTACTTCCACAGGCTCACTTCACACGGTCGAGACATTAGCTTCAGTGTGCGTTGAATCAACCTCCGCGTCAGGCCAATCACTGAATTGTCTTGCTTCCACCGGCTTGCTTCACCCGGTCCGCAACGAGCATTCCAACACACGCCACCCCAGCTCCTCTCGCTCACTTTTCTCTTCCCGTCTCTGTGTGTGCTGCCCAAAAAACACCTCCACACCTGTCCGTCAATTTACAGTGAAGCAGTCTCAAGCATGCAAGTGCTAGGCAGAGGGGGTAATCAGTTGGTTATTGTGGTGTTCAGCTGTTCACATTTACACAGATCCAGTCACAAGCACCCACATCACAGGAATCCACAGCAAAAATATTGACAATCCAAAAGTAAAACAAGAAAATTTACATTGCAAATCATAAACAAATCAAACTTCAGTGAACAACACAAAAAAAGGGTTTAGTGAAATCTAACAGCTAGCAGCTAGATGTCCCACATTTGACGAAGCGTTGAGGATCTCCATACAAACGTGCTTGTGTGCCTATGCAGGTGTTGGAACTCATTTGTCCCTGCATATTGGCACAGTCAGTCTAGTAAATGGCAGGTAATAGGCCCCTCCTGCTCTTGGCTCGTGCTGTTGAGTTGCCGCAAACCGCTCATTTTGATGTTGGCACCAGTGGGTGCCCTTTCATGCCAGCTAGAATACCAGCTGACTGCCACCCATTCATGGAAGTTTGGCACAGACACGTAATCATCGGAAACCATATCATTGAGGGTTGAGAGTTGATTTTGTTCATATAGGAATGTATCTTAAAACCAGTCTAGGTTTTATGAAAATCAAGGAGTGTCTGTATGTAAGTTGACCTTACATGCCAGTTTTATTAAGTACCTTTCCCAGCGTTCGACATGCTGGCCACAACTGCATAAAGGTCATTTGAGGTGGTTGCCTTTAAAATTCAAACATGCCCAACAGAACATTTATGTGGTCATTCGCTTCTACACGTGGACTGCTGATTTTAGTCGTCTGATGGGGTACGAATATCAGGCAATTGCAAGAAGATTTCAGGTGATTCTTACAAGTGTTTTTTTTTGCTTTTGACAGATTTTGGTTAAATATTAATGCAACTTTGCAAGATTTACCAACAAAGTAAAGTATGGGCTCATACAAAAATAATGCCTCTCAATCATGTTCCAGTAGAAAGGTTGGGTGGTGTTTGTGTGTCCCCTTTACCTTTTCAGCTCTCCTCTTTTATTCTATCAGTTTTCTTCCTGTCATCCATCCTTTCTCACCCTTCGTCTTGCATGTTTATAGAGTAATCTTTAGCGCTCTGTCTCTCTCACTCTCTGTCAGTAAAATGTACACTCTGAGATCACATTGGATCAACGTGAAAGCAGGGAGCTGACACAGTGAAAAGCAATATTCTTAAATAATGCACAAGAAACAGCATGACCTTTAACCTCTTTTGCCTTCCCTCTGCAAAAAAATCTCCAAACCTTGAATCTGTAACTCACAGTTACTTTAAAAAAATATAAGCACAAACAAATTTACAAGCTGCATATTTCTGCTTTTAAACCCCCTGGAATCCCTGCCCCATAGACATTCATTATAAATACATTAATGTACATTCTTATAAAGCATGCCAATTGTTTTCTGTGGTAACTGACAGAATTCCAGAGTTGCATTTAATCATACTTGTCAAGACTAGGAACATTTGTTAAATGTTGCGCACATGTATTTTATGCTACCTGTTTAAGTTTTTGTAAACAGGTTCAATGCACTCTTAGGCTAAGATTTTAAAAAAAAGTGGCATTGGATGCGGCCTGGCTTTGATTTAATTATGCTAGCCTGATGTAGCCCCACTGCAGAGACTTTATTTTTTTGTTCAGACTATGTCATGGTTGGGAGAATTGAATGAGTTTCTGTTGGTGTTGCTCAGCTTTGTTAAATTATTATTTTTTACTCTGACAACAGAGCTAAAGATTCCACAAAGAATCGTATTGTATTATTGTTATACAGTGTTATATTGTATAATGTGGTGTTAAATATCCAATATATAAATTGTTAAATAAGAAAAGGTACTAATAAAAACAACACACCTGTTGCTTTTTCCATATTCCCTCCCTCTACATTTCCTTAGCCAGCCATAATGTGAGAAGTAGTTATTGTGCCCCTCTCCCTAAGTTTGTACTTTGAAATGATAACTGCAGTTCATTTTCAGGCTGCTGGAGCTTTGGACCCCCCCATGCATGTCCTCTGCACGCTTGACTGATCGCACCTGTCTTCCTGAATACTGAGCAGGGAAATAGACTCTCGGTAGCCTTGTCTTCTCACAGAAACAGGTGGTGTGGATTTGAAAAATTAAATCGTGTTTTGTCACGTTTTCCAAACTGAACTGGTTGAGGCTTGGTACAAGGTGGCAGTCAGCGTTCATGACGATTTTTTTTATTTTGCAGGTCAATTTGCAAAATAAAACTGCTGATTCTGTCAGAGTCTTTAGGCTCTTAACCATTTGTGTTCCCATAGCTCAACTTAAAGATCATGGGTTCGATCCCCAGGGAATGCATGGAAGTCACTTTGAATAAAAGTATCTGCCAAATGCATACATGTAAATGTGATAATCAGTGGTTGCTCTCCAGCACATACATCTTTAAAACACAGAACCCCCTTAAGATTGCTTATGGTAAAAGGTAAATCACCATGACTATTATGCCTGTCTATTTATAGTCCTCTAGCTGATTGATGTGCTCATCTCTGAGATGCCACCGCACCCTTCCAATACATCCCCCTATTCTTCAGCTAATGGTGCGATCCCTATAGTAAAAATCTTTATCAGCTGTCATATTCACTGATGAGTCAGGTGATTTGCATATCTCCCACGGTGCCCAGGGGAGCTCCGTTTCTTTGTTAATTAGGTTGGATGCTTGAGATGTGAGGGAGCTCACAGAGGAAGAGAGAAGGTTGGGATGGAGACAAACTGTTGTGAGGACACAATCAAAAAGATCTGAAGATATGCCTGTTTCCTCGGGCAGAATTGATCTTAAATTGCCACCTTTATTTGCAATAACGTTGATCAAATCGGCTGAGTAAGCTGTAGTCAAATGTTTATGTTGATCTTACTTTGTGACCTTTTTGCTTTTTAAATAATTTAGAGTTTAATTTGTTTAGAGTTTACTCTTTTTGTATGTTATTTGTGATCTGTCTAAGTGTGGCATCAGTTAAGATGTTACCTGCAGTTTAATTTGAATCTCAGAAAGAGGGAGGGCAGAAACCCTGATTGCAACAGACAGAAAGAACTCTGGCTGTGTTTGGATTGGGAAAGTAACATGCCTAATGGTATGTATTGCAATTATTTTTTTAGAATTAGTATTTGAAACCTTGTGTAATATATATGAAGTACATTGTTGTTGTCATGAAAATGCTGAATTCAGTGACCGTCGTTCAGTAACCTTAGGTGTAGTTATTTTTCCCTGTAATCAATTTCTGTATAATTTCATGATTCTGATAGTTGAGGAAAATAATGTGATTGCCAAATGTTTAATTACTTCAGGTTTATTTACCCTGGAAGTCACCAAGTTGAGCAGTTGCGTTATGAGACGGTGTTTTCAACATCAGACTGTGTTTTGTTTAAATGCTGCACATTTTAGCAAATGTAGCTGGCCATGCGGAAGATTCACATGGACAAATAAATCATCTGGTATTTGGTCATTCTGTGATTAACATATTAGCCAGTAACTGTTTTCCTTTACTATACCATCAAAATCCTCCTGCATAATGGATATTTTTACAGTTTCTGTTTTTTTTTTTTTTTTTTTAAACAATATTTTATTTTCAAACAATATTGTACAAGTTTGGATGACAATTCAATATTTTGTTTTAAACAGGTTATATATATAAAAACAAAAAATATATACAGTTTCTGTTTTTATATGTAGTCAGTTAATGTTTAAATTTAATGTTTAAATTTTAGTGTACATCAATATTTGCTTGTATTATATTGTTAAATTACAATAATATTGTTGCTTTATATGATTAATATATGATTTATATAATAACATTATAAGGGCCAGTGGTTACTGCAAAAATGGGTAGTGTTAGTATTCAATTCAGAACCTACTCTGAGAACTGTTGCAGTTTTTGAGGCTACAGATCTAGATGCATCAGATGCTGGTTAGTGAATAACTGGAGGCAGTCCTGCTGCTGAGGAGAGAGGGAAGGTGGGGCTTCTAAAGCCGGCATTCATTGCAATGCCCAGAACAGCGGAGTGTGTCAGAGTGAGGGAGGGGGTGGGAGGGAGACAAAGATGCAGCTTCACCACAAGCAGCTGAAAGAAGTGCAGGGTGGGTGAGTGTGGCCTGTTTGTGAGAGATTCACTGACTGTCTGTGCTGAAGCCATCTGAAAACCATCACCCACCTGCAGGAGCAACTGCATCTTCAGACTCTGCTTTTCCACAGACATGGCAGAGCTTCAGACGTTTGCGGGAGCCATACAGATGCCCTCCCCATTCTCAACAACGAAGGGCTGATATAGGAAATAGACTCTGTCTGAGCAGAGTCCTTGGGTGAACTCTTAAAGGTTTCTCCTCTCAGCTGTTCAGATGTTTCAAGGGCTCTTTTTGGAACTGAAGAGAGAGTCCAGACCTCACAGGTTGTGAACTTTTGAACACTGACTTTGTTGGCCTTGGAAAAACTTTACTTTGCATGTCAGTTTTTGCTTCTTGCAGCTGCGGTTTTCTCTGCGTGTCTCGCGCACCTGCGACTCAAGCTCTCCTACCAGTCTGTCACTTAAACAAAGCACGATTCATTAGTAAGTGAGGGCTGCCAGTTGTTTGAGGGAACCTCTCTTTCTTTAGGACCTTATTCCTCGGTTTTCTTTTCATTCCATGATTTTTGGTTTCTGATGAGCAAGTCAATGTGTGGCTGTGGTTGCAGCATCATCTCATCGCTGATGAAGAGGCTGGGATGCTCTGCTTGCTGCTCAGACCTTCTGGCCTGCAGCCACACCTCTGAGCACCTGCAGCGCCTGGCCACTGGCTGCCCACCACAACACAAGGTAACCTGCTGCTGAAACCAGAACTTAAGCTGTAGCCTGTTACTTAGTTGCAAGGAACCCTGGGCTTCTAAAACCTTTGCATAATTAGGCTGCGCTTCCTCTAGTCTTACTGTTGAAGTTATGACCCTTTTGGTTTCAAAGCAGGTATACATTCTAATAACGTGAATTTGCTATGCGTTTGAATTACATGCATTTTATGGTAAAAGCACTCACAGAAAAGGAGCTTTTTAATAGTCTCTTAAGAAGAGTTCGGTCTGTGTCTGGATCAGCACAGCAGGATTGACCTTGCAGAAGTGTCTCTATTGTTGTTCAGCCATTAGAGGGACCAAAGAGACCATGTAAGCGCACTGCAGTAATTGATTTTGTAATGGAACTAGGTAATTTAATGGCTTTCTTGCTACCTTGACAACCGTAGAACTGCCTTTGAACAGGCATGCTTTTTTAATGGATATCTGTTAAAGGCTGGCTGCCGCTGGTTTTTCGTTCTGTGAGTGTGAAGAGTTTTATTGGAGGGAACAATTCGCTTACGATAGAAAAAAGTAGGATATGAGGTCAAGGCCCCTTATATATGTGGCCTACAGTCAATACAGTCTGATTGTTGAGCAGTACTGACAGACTAGCTTTGTCTGTTTAAAAAGCTCTGGCTTTTTTCTGTTGTTGCTTTGCGCAAGATTAATGTGGTGCATCCCCAGCAAATGTGATAAAGTGCTGTGAGTTAGGGAAAGGTTTCTTTTTTACTATTAAATATATAATGCAGCATTTTGAGAATGGAAAGTGGAGGCATATATTGCGAGTTTTGGCCTTGCCTCTGCGATAGTCATGTTCCTTTTAATTTTTTGGGCAAAAAATGTTTTCCCCAACATTCAGATGCAGTAGTTATATTGATCCTCAAATTAATAAGACTTGTTCATTTCTAAACCTAAACTGCAGCAATGTGCATTGTGCACGATTACAAGCTTTGGTAGCAGATAACAAGTCTAGCGGCCTGTTCCCTGTTTTTTCTTGTAATCACAAAACTGCAGATAAAGGAGTTTTCAGCTGCACTTGATTGGAGAGGGAGAAAAGGACAGTGGTTTT
Organism: Ambastaia sidthimunki; assembly: GCA_036877625.1. Classification (NCBI taxonomy): domain Eukaryota; kingdom Metazoa; phylum Chordata; class Actinopteri; order Cypriniformes; family Botiidae; genus Ambastaia; species Ambastaia sidthimunki. The sequence goes on from JAZGTK010000727.1 coordinate 17,862, forward strand.
TCATGTTATTTGTCTTCCTTTCTGTGGCTTTCGGATTGCTGTGTGGTCAGGTAATGGTCTACTGCATTTGAGTAAACCGATTCTTTCTCATCCCGGAGCAGCCTTATCTTGAAGGTTTGGGTTACCACTGTTCAAACTGGGCTGAATCCTTTCATAGCATTGGTATCGATTAATACCTTCCTCATTGAAATGTACACTCAAGGACACTCGAGACAGCGTTGTATTTATAGAATTAACATGCTAAATGCAGGCTTGACTCTGCTATTGCTCCTTGAGACTCATGCAAAAATATTTAATTATTTTTAATATTGCACGTTAACATAGCATGTCACGATAAAGCTAATTTAAAAGTTTGGTGCTTTTTTATTGTTACCTCCTTGCCATTAAAAGTTGTCACTCAGAAGTGAAAGAACTTTTAAGACAAAGGGCATTTAAAATAGAAACATTTGGTGTGATTGAGTTGACAGCGTCTTTGCTCAATGAATCATTACACATGCGTCATGGTCTCATAAGAAATTGTACTTTCATTTAAGTGAGTGATGTTGGCAGGCGGTTTCATGTTTGTTCTCTTGGGGTATAGCCTTTACCTTTTCCCATTTTGTGTTGTTGTTCAACCCATTCCATCTTAGGTAACCACCTGGAAATACTTAATCTTTTATCATGATTTCTTTCTTCGTTTTATGTTCGGTCTGATTCAATTTTCCATTTAAGTCTATGCTGGGCCTGGGGTCTTCAGTTTTAAAAAAGTGAGATACAAATTGCCACATTGCATGCTTTTGTGCTGTTCTTAAGTTATTTATTCTAAAATCCTTTCAACTTTTGTCTAAAAAAGACTTGCATTCCTGAACCAAAATAATTGTTTGTTTCTTATCACTTAACTTGACAAGTTGTTTCTTTTGTTTGTGTATTTACTGTTTAAACAAAGTTTGGTCTGGACTATCCAATGAGTTTATTTTTTACAAATGAGATTAATTTAAGAGTTAAGAACTCAGTGTGTTGACATTTCAAATAAAAAACAACTGTGGCAGTTGTGCTTGTGTTACTTGTAATGGGTATGGCTGTCAGATATTTCTTACAGTGACATTATTTTTAAGCACTTACCGAAACACATGGTTTTGCCACAGGTTTCTGTTTCTTTCATCCATGCCTCAGTTATTTCCTTTCAGATCTGTGTAGATCTACAAATCCACTTGTATCTATAAAAAGCTGGGCTGGGGCCAGTATGTTCTGTGGAACACAGATTTCTGTCTGCTTGGCCATTTGCCTGCCCTGCTCTGTTTGAGAAGTGCTTGGATTGGCCTGCGTTTCGGTCCTAACAGAGCCTGAACATAGAGTGGCTTTTCGCAGCGCTTCAACCACACAGCTGTGTCTTTTGTCTGTGGATGTCCAAGCTGTGCTGCGGCTTGCCAAAACCATACACACGCATTCACAACAGCACATGGTGCCGGCTGTACACATATTGCCTAAGTGCCTAGATGCAAAGTAAGCCTGGCGCTAGACACAAGCTCTTTGGCTAAGTGACTGGTAAAAGCATTTTGTCAATAGCTTTTTTGCCATTGCAGGTCTGTTGAAAGTAATGCTGAAGTCAATCAACAAGCTATACGTAGGCGAGACCAGAAAGCATAATTGGCCTTCTGTTGCAATCTGCTGAAAATATATTTAAAACACTGTTTTTAAGCTTTCCTTTTGGAAGGATGGTAAATTGTGTACATTATATTGTAGGCTTTGTTGGTAATAGCTTATGCAGTTTTATACATTTGTAGAAAATACTTTTTAAAAATTTGATACATATGTTTTAATGGAAATGTGCTCGATTTGTTTTCTCTCACTGAGTAGGAATAGATTTAACTCGACTGATTTAAAACAGCGATGTTTTTAAAGGGCAATTGAGCATTAGAGTGCTTGTTCTAGCTGAATGCTAAATTGATATTCCAATGCAACCAACAGATAGAAGCACTTCAGACAGTTTGAGATCTCAAGTTTACACCTAGTACATTTTATTTCTCATTGCCATGGGACATTTTGTCAGCAGAGTAAAGGAGACCTTGTCTGTCCAAGACGTTTGTATTTGTAATATTTGTTTAAAGCGCTTTTTCAGCAGTGTCACCAATTGGATTATATGAAAATCATGGTCAGTGGCTGTGATTGGCTGATTACCCTGTCCATGAGATAATGCCTGCCTATCATGCCTTAAGTCAAACAGATGCTCTTTCAAAATCACTTCTAAACTTGTTTGTCTAAATATTTGCTATCCCACTGAGTAAATCCTGAGTAGAAACCTGTAAACTTCTCTTTATTTATAGTTTTGCAGGAGCCAGCAGCTTAGTTTTTGACACCAGTCTGAGCTGGTATCGCAGGTGAACCTGATCTCCATGTTGCCTGTGGGACACAACAAACAAAATTACTTTTCCACTGAATTCTATCTAGTTGGCATGTCAGCTTTTCAGCTGATTTTGAAAACATTGCTCTCAGGCTGCTTTAAAATACCTATTTTAAATAGACGAAAGATGAAAAAACACTCAGCCATGATTTAACTCAGCCATGGTCGCTAAATGCTACAGGCATTTACATTACTGTTGCATCTAGTTGTTTTGCTGACTGGGAACTCTGTTTACAAATGGCCTTGTGCTCTTTTTATGAATGAGAACTTTTGTTCTCACAGTACTGTGAATCAGTAGAACTGTTTACACTTGGAAGTTGTAGGTTTTGGACTGTCTGCTCTTAGATGTTCAAGTGAATTCAGCGAAAGCAGACAGATGAGTTTTCAATAAGCTGGTGTTTGAAATAACAATTGAAGCCAGTTAAATACTGGTTATGACAGCAGAAGCAAAATAAATCGATTTAGATCTTTCAGTGCAGGATTTTGTGATGTTTATTATGTTTGTTGTTGTGTTTGGTTTATTTGTTGTTGTGTCTGTGTCTGTGTCTGTGTGCGTGTGCGTGCACGTGCATAAAAAGTTCAACAACTTAATCATGTATCATTGAACAATAGTACCCTGAAACAAACAAAAATCACTTTTACTGTGTACTATAATTATGGAGACTTGATTTTCTAGTATGATGCATAGGTAGCTATTCATTGCCCATGATAGATTGTCTTGATTGTTGAACTACAGCACCCCTGAGGTTGCAACCTGATATCTTAATTACTAGAGCAGAGTCTTTCAGCCAATCTGCCTGGCCACTCAAGGTCACTGTCTTAGCCACAGTTTTCTCCAGCAAACAAATCTGTTTTTGCCAAGACAAATCAAAAACCTAAAAGAAATCCTTTTTGCTGGTCTTATGTGTAACGTTTACCCAATAATGCTTTAAATAGGGTCGTTGAGATGATGATGTTTTGGTTCTTTTAAACGGTAGAGGTTGCAGGTTTATACTCCAATGCTTTGTCATATTGGTTATTCACAATTGAACCATGCCTCACTTTATTCTTTTGCTGCTATTGGCCAAATTACTAGGGTAATTTAATATGAATCAGGTGATGTTTTCTGTCATTTATTTATTTGATTTGACTCTTAACAAAAAGACACAACTTAAAGGTTAATAAAACAACCCTGTCCTTTCTCTCTTTTCCTGTTCATTCATAATGTTTCCTGTAACTGAGGTGTCCAAGAGGAGATGACAGTTCTGTAGCTTTGCAGGAAATGACATCGTAAAACCAATAATACTACCACTCTCTCCTCCTCCCCTTTTACCTCCATTTGCTAGACTTTTGTCTGAGAGGATGTGCCAAAACCCATTTTGGCTTCACCTTCCTCTTTGCACTGTGAGATGTAGATAAATGACCTGCCGCTGAAGTGTACGCAGTGGTAATAACTGAAGAAATGATGCACCCCACTCCCTTATCAGACTTCTCGGCTGTGCCAGCCTGGCCGCATTCCTTGGGAGCCAAGCCAAATGCTTTTCTCCTAAAGCCAATTTTTCCAGGTTTCCATATCAAAGCAAATCCATATCTGTGCGGAGCAAAGCTATTATAAAGCATTTTGAGTTTCTCCTGTGCGAATTCACTTAAACTAGTTTCCTAAACTAATTAAACTTAAACTAAATTCACTTCAGCACTGAATTCAAACCAGTTATTTTTTGTGGTAGTCAAGGGGTGTAGTAATATTCAAAACCAAAATATATGTAGTAATATTCAAAATGCAAAAACATGATACACCACCCATGACCCGACCTTGCCCTTAAATTTTTTTTTTTGGTTTTTAATGGCTTTACAATGACTTCTACACGCCCCTCAACAAAATTCATCTGGTGCCATGCCATGAACCCTGCGCCCACAGCAAACAGAATGGAACCAAAACTCCAAAACTGTGATATGAACTGAACTGTGGCATTGGTATATTGTTACACCCCTAGTTGTCAATAGCCGGTCCAAATGATGTGAATGTTTTCCAGAGTGATTTGAAATGTCCTTCTCATAATGATTACTCAGAAGCCAACAAGCCATTAAACATTTGTCTGTACATTTTTTCTCAGTCCTGTAATAGAAGAATGCAGAAACTTATGGCACAACTAGAAAAAACAACATTCTATGCAAAGCATACCAAAATAAATTACTATTGTTAATGCATGCTTTACATTCATACACTCTTTTGCCCTTATTGCAAATGAGCCTTAATGTAATCATGTCTGTGCGTGTTGCCGGTTAGATTGCGGTACTCTCACTTAGTCTGATTCACTTGTGCACAGTCTAACTACATTAATTGTGTTCCAAAGTTAACATGATTGTACGGACAAACCAGCATGCAGAACATGTCCCTCACTGATGGAGCAGCCTAGAACTACAGGCCAATCAGTGAACACTGTGACTTGTACATTTGTCTCAGGTTTGTTACAGTGCTCCCTTGCACAGCATTACAATAAGAAGGGAAATCGAAACATCTGTGTTAAAGGGCATCGCCACAATTATTTTTCAATCAGTTCTTGAGTGATTGTGTGCGGATCTTCCCTCTTCGAGGAAGGGCTTCAGTAATCAAAAAGCTTATCTAATCAGTTGCTTTAAACAGTTTTTAATTGCCCTGAGAGATGTGCCTTCATACTTCTACTGCGCACAGAAAACCCTGTGAAAGGAACTAGCATGCATCAATCTATCCATCCCATGCAATAGAGGTGGAAATCAGCAGGGATCTGTGGATATGAAATATTGACATCTGAGGCATGATATGATCTTGTGATTCTTTGTTGGCTCTGTAGTTACTTAAAACTGTTATGCATTGTGATTCTCTATAGCATTTATATTCTTAGCTTGTTCCAAGTTTGGATTTTAGTCAAATAAAGTGCTTTGGGCCTTCTGTTTCTCTGACCTGCTCTGAATGGTGAGCAGTCTCCTTTTTTTCAAAACAAGAATCTTCTATAGGATTATATATAAACAGTGAATTAAAAATTCTCAATGCTTCAAAACTGACATTTGCATAGATAGCTCCATTGTAAGGGGAAATAATGCTCATATTGGACAGCATTTAACTTGACTGCTTATTTCCAATTGATGCTTAATTTTGTCCATTAGGACATCATTGGATTGTAGGAAATGGGCGATAATATTCTGCTATTTTTTATGTGCCTAGACAGCCTTGGTTAGAGGTGAAGATAGCAATTATGATCATGAAGTCTGAGGACACTTTTTGACATAAAAACACATGAAACACATTGTTTCATTTCACTAATGCCCTCTGCATGATGTTGAGGCCTAGTCGAACATCCTGTTTATTTAATGTCACAAACATAGTCATGCAGTCAGTCTTGTTGACTACACTGTCTCTAGCCATCTGTGTAAGCTCATTATATTAATCAGCTCTCTATCAGACTCACGTGTTCTCACACTCCTGATGGGATTGAGTGGCTCATCCCTGCTTTAACTTGCACAGTTACTTACTGTTTTTACTGGCTCCTCTTAAATCTTTGAGTTAGCACAGGACTTAGCTAAGCATTTTCTGGTAGGGTTTAGGGTTTAAATTCCACTTGCCCTTCCAACATTTCCAACAGCCTTCCTGTAGCTCAACTGGTAGAGCGTTGTGTTAGCAAGGTTGTGGGTTCGATCCCAGGGAATGCAAGTACTGATTAAAAAAAAATGTATGCATTGCATTTAATTTCTTGTAAGTCGCTTTGGAAAAAAGCGTCTGCCAAATGAATAAATGTAAAATGTAAATGTAATTTTCATTGGGCCCCATCACAAATATATTTTAAATATTTGAAAAGGTTTGCAGGAGATATAGTTACGTGATCAGCAAACAGAATCCTTCACTATTGACCTTAACACCATTGCTACAACATTAATTTATTGAACACATTTAATAGGCAAGTTCTTCTCTCTAAGGTGCAGTTACTGAGGCAGTGATGCCCCCTGCTGGCTTTTTGTGGTAGTCAGTGGTTGTGATAGTTAGTGATTGTAATTGATCAGCTTTATGGGTCTTTCCTAAATGTTACTTCACCTTAAATATTTAAAGAGCATAAATTAGGCAAAAATTAGGCAAATTTGTGAAAATGCATGTGTAATAGTCAATACAATAATGCTCTGAGTTTGTGAAATCCATTTAAATTCAGTTTAAATATATTTGTAAATGGAAGAGTAAATAATCATAATAAATTTTTTCTGGGAAGCTAACATTTATATGCCAATCTCTATAATATCTAAAAACTTTTTTGAAATATTAACGTCTAATAGATTAAATAGATTGAATAAAACTGATTTGTATTTAGAATGCAAGTGAAACCCAGTAAAACTCAACTGTGCGATTATGTGAATGAATTTTTGCATGTGTTGATACTGTTGCCACAGTTTCCAGGCTAAACCTAGTGTATATAATCCATGTAGTAGAGCCAAGCAGGAGAGCTCTCCATTGTTTCAGTGCTGCTCGTATTGCACCCTTCCTAGAGTAGATGCAAATGTCTATTGTTTTATTTTACATCCATTAATAAAAGATAATGACTTGCTCATTTTCAGCACGCTTCTAGTTTCAAGAAAAGGGCAGTTCTCATAACTAGCCCAAATACATGCTTTTTATTGCCCAAAACAATGTATTTTTTTATTTCTAAACCTTTTTTTCTTTCTGTCTTTCTCTCTCTCTTTCAGAATGCCAAATCCTTGTCCTCCTCAGACAGCCTAGCGAAGGTGCAGGAGGTAGCAAGCTGGCTTTTGGAAATGAACCAGGATCTGCTGTCGGGGGGCAGCAGCAGCAGGGCGGCCCAGCAGCAGAGGCAGAGACCGGGGGCAGCAGGGCCAGGTAACAGCATCTCCAGGAGCCACACACCCCAGCCTCATGTGGATCACATGAACCATGTGCTGGAGGAGCAAGAGCAGGAGGTGCAGCAACAGAGGAGGGAGGCTGAGGAAGAGGGCAGAAGAGAAGGGCAGAGGGAGGAAAATGGGGAACCATGGCCGTCCGGAGTTGAGGCAGTGGAAGGGCACAGGAGTGAGGTGAACGGAGGTGAGAAGGGCGCACAGTGGATGTGGGAGCGACCACGTAGACAGGATCCCGGGGAGGAGGAGGAGGCGGACAACGAGGGGGAGGAGAATAATAACCATGGGAGGGAGGGGCAGTTTGGGCCTGGACTTCATTCTGAGGAAGATGATGACCGACCTGAGGAGGGGGAGGAGGAGGAGGAAATGGACCAGGACAGTGATGAATTTGAGCATTCAGATGATAGTGGGAGGGAGGAGGAGGCTGAAGAGGAGGATGGTGAGGAAGGCCTCCACTCTCCCTCCCTCAGGACCAGTATATCGGACCTTAATGATAATACGGACCAGTCCTCTGGACAACAGCACCAAAGCTCACCCTCTGTCCTCAAGAATAAGGTATGTGTTTAAATTGATCCCTTTCAGCTGGTTTAAATGGAATTTTGAATTTTTAACGCTGTGGTACATATATGAACAAGTAGCATGGGAAGTTTCTAATGTGGACAGAAATTTTATGGCTCCTGTTAGTCTCCCTCTACTGGGTCTTTTTCAACATTTAACTGATTTTGTAGAGTTGCTTTATAAATTCTCTTCTTGAACCAGAATGTTATGTCCATAATTAAATTAATATAATTTTCAATTAGTTGTTCATGTACCTACAGAAGTTTACAAGGGCTTTCACCATATTTACATGAAAAGCATTTCTATTTACTTAAATAACTAAACTTTAATAGAATGTGTTTAGGAGTTTTCTGCATAATCTGATGCTCTGATCACCTGGAATTTAGAAGTTCTTTAGCCTAGGAGGATAGCTCAAAAAAAAAAAACCTTGCTGTTTTTGTCTGTGAAATACTAATGTAAAACAGAATTCTATAGGCATGCAGTAATTCTGTTATCATTCCCTAAACCTTGATATGCATATGACTCCGATGTATGCGGCTTAAGACATGGCAAGGAACATAGTAGTGTTGACACAATCGGAATGTAGTCCTTAGTCTTACATGTAAATGTGATCATTGACTAAAACTCAATTCTGTAAAATGACTTTAACATGCTTAACTGTTATTGGAACGTCCATGTATACATAAAATCAGAATATTATAAGTACATTTAACAAGGTTTTTTTTCTTCCTATTGTCTTGTAAATGTCCTATGACCAGTATGACCATATTCTGGTTAATAACAGAATATGATTGCACATGTAAACTCACTGTGTGGAAGAGCAGTGTTCCCAGCATGTTGGCTGCGCAGTGCATTTTCCTAATTCTGCTATTTTCTGTTGAGGTTTATCTGTTCACACAGATTTTGTGCCTACAGTACTCCAGTTTACCATGTTTAAAGCCGTTATGCAGATTTGTTCCCATAACAGCAGAAACAATCTGAACAAATACCTGCAAATTTCATCTGAGTTTTCACAAAGCAGGCCCGTTATTATACAGCAGACTGCCTTTTGTAACTCTTCACTGACCTCTAGAGGGAAGTGTTAGTTTGAGCTTTATTTAACTGGACTGGGTTCTGTATATGCTGGATATGTGAGAGATTGTTACTTTTCAAGACATTAGCTGTACAGTAAGTGTGTGCGTTTTTATTGTGATGAGGTCTGATGTAAAGGTGACTTGTAAACTATTTCTGATTGGTTGAAAGGTCCATTACTGACAGTACAGTCTGTCTTTCCAGCCAATGGTTGTCATTCTGCTCTGTCTATAATGATAGAAAGTCATAGTCATGTCTGTACACCTGATACGTATAGTCATAATTATATTAGTTCCGGTGATGGATCACCTTATGTAAACATCCAGAGGCCATAGAGAATGTTGTCATGCAGACAAATAACAGTGACACAGCTGCCCTGGCAATCCATTTATGCACTGTTTGTTGTGATTGTTAACTTGAATCAAACGGCAGACCGGATGTGTTTCTTAGCAAAGAGCAAAGCCAAATCAAATGAACTGAAATAGAGAAGTAAAAGGGGAGGGAGCGCAGACCCTCCTCATTGTGGTGCCTCACTAAGCACAGAGTCGACAAGCCTGTCATTGCACTGACAGAAAACGACCTACAAATACTCCCACCGGTTCTCTCCGTGAGCAAACAGAGTCTCTCTGGTCTGCCATGGGGAATCGCAGCATAAAGAAGGTTGCACTTTTACTGGTGAGTGAACCCCTACAAAGGATCTGTATGGAGAGCGTCTTGTTTGCTTTTTTTGGGGTAAAACGCTGCGTGTTTATCTGATCACGGAAGTCACGGCGAGTCAGTGATGAACGTCTGTTTTTTCTGTTTTAATGGGGACAAAACTGTTTTTATGTATCTGTTTATTGGCTGTGTCTCAAAACCTAGTGAGATGTCTACCTAGTAGGAATGGGTTACATTGACCTAGTCAATGTCACTACAGTTTTTTTTAGTTAGTTTTAATTTGCCTTTGACAGCTTATAGTTTCAATGGTTAAATTAGCTTTGAGAAGGCGTGTTTTTAAATTCAGCCGCTGTAAAGCTATGCTGCAAAATAACTTTAAATTAAAAATTTTAAATTTATTTATCCAGCTGTTTTTGAAGACAAGAATGCATTCTACTTGAACATCCCTTATAAACCTGTGTTTGATCAGAGACTAGTCAATTATTTAGGGCCAAGGTTGAATAGCCAGCTAGTAATTTAGTAGTACTGTTCACTGGCTGGTTTATTTTGAAGATATTTCAATTCTGCTGTCTTAGAATGGCCCTGTGGTCCCCAAAATGCTGTCTTCATAAGTTGCTCACTAGGTTTAGAGACGCTGTTGGTTATATTGCATTTGCTGTAATTTTGCAAAACATCTTTATCATTGTTTTGCATCTGGTATGACTTGTAGACCCAGTGGTGCATGACGTATCTCTGGCTGGTGTCCTATTCTCCTTGGCTAATCAAGATTTCATTAAGAACTTGAATAGGGAATGCTGACCCTTTGTAAATGAGAAACAAATTAAATAAAATATTAAGTATTTAAAAATACAAATATATTCACAATATGCTGAATATGAAACAACAGTGGGTATTAATGCTGAATTTGTATTCAAAGGCAACATTCTGTAACTGATAGTGTTTTCTTTAAGCTCAGTGATGATAGAATACCCTCATGCAGTGCACGACAACTAAATAAAGAACTAAAACACGGAGCAGTTTTGTAGAATTTTCTGATCTGATGTCAATCCCTCAAGTTTGAGTCTTGATCTCAAGGTTAAATTTTTGAATTACTGAATAATTGAACAAGGAAGCAGCTCCAACTAAATGTTACACATTTTAAAAGTAGGGGATAAAATGTAACTTCTTAACTTTCCTGCTTATGTATTCACTTCCTGTTTGAGTCCTGAATCCTAAATAGCATTTTTTTTAGGATCCCTAATAGATGAAAAATGGATTTTGTGAGCCATTGCTTAGGGCTCTATAAAAAATTATTTAAGCAATTCGATGCTGGTTTACAAGTTAACTTGTAAAAAGGAAATTGTTTGTTAGCACCTGTTGTTGATATCTTGTTGATATTATGAATGTTTTAGAAACGTTTGGCATGCCTCAGATTCGTCCTTCTAAATTAACTTTTTAATTTGACATTGGTGAGTGAATTGAGAGAATTTATCAGGCATAAACCTGCTTTTTTGATGTAATGTTTTTTTCCCTTGAATTTTTGCAGCACAATTCATAGCTTGTCATACACTTCACAATACACTTGCTAGTTAAAACATTATACTCAAAAATGCTTAATTTCTTTTAATATATCCTCTTTTGACTATGTAACATTGGTCCATTTTGTGTTAGGATTGTTCAATCAAAATGATATTTTTGTAGTAATAAAATCTGTGTGTAGACACTTCTTTTTCCAAAAAAAGTGACAAGCTGGTCACTGACTTCTATTTACTTAAGCATGAATAATGTAAATAATAGCTTAAGTAAATAATGCATGACAGGTATTTATTATGAATCTTGGACCTGATTTAGATTGCTGTTCCCTCAGAGAACTTTGCATGTTTTGTAGGTTTAAGTACATTAGAATGCATGACAGTTGTAGCTTGTGGTCTGAATTTTTCACATTTCTTTCAGCACACACCTCAAAGGTTTTCTTTACATGCAGTCATTAGGACAATAACACAGAACAAAAATGTAATGAACTCAAGTCTGTCAGTCTGTCAAATTATTGTGTGACTGATTAAGCTGCAGACACATCTAGGTTTCTTGTCAGAATTGGGCCTTGTTTTACAGATGTTATACACTGAGATGAAAGCGGTCCCAAGGTTATGTAAACTGTAAGCCTGAGCTTCTTAGATCTGTCTGAACACAAGCCATTGGTTTTATGCATTCAAACAGACTGCTCAATCAGAATATGGGTAAACACTTGAAAAATGAACAAGCTGGAAAAAAATACCCAAAAGACACCCTATACTTAAATGTCTGTCTCCTATTAAACAATTTAAAAATATATGCCCGCCTTTCCACATCACACTGTTTGTCTACTGTTGATGCTGTTAGGTTTTTTTTTGTTAATGTTTCTTGATCAAACTTTAAATTTGTCCATCTTTTCTGTCTTCCTGTTTAAAAAGCTTTTGGTAGTTAATTAGTGTTTTCCAGACTGTCAGCTGGTGTCATTGAAAATTCATCAGAAGGAATTCTCAATGTGCATCCCAGAGAAATGTAAATTTGATTGTGGAGTGTGTGTGGTGCTGTTTGATTGGCCCAGAAAATGTGATCAAAACAGGCTGTTCAGAGTCACACTTCTGTTTCTAAAGCCATGTGAATACGGTGCACATTTTACCATCTGAAACAATTTTTGAGAATCATAAAAGATTTATTTAATCACAGGGCAAAATCAGCAGTTTTAGATCACTGTGACTTGCTCATTGGCATCCAATTGTTTAGCCATCACATTGAATCTTGTCCCCTGAAGAAGCTAAAAAATATGGGCATCAGACAGTGAGACAGATGTTTTGTTAAGTTTAGACACTATGCTGTTATACTTTATTAATATGATAATAATCAATCTTGTTTAATTTGAATTCTCTTCATATTAGCATTGTAGTGCCAAAGAATGAGCATTTCACTAATTCTCCTTTTAGCTTAGTTGTTCCTGACTTTCTTTGTTTTTCAGGTCAAAATGACTAAAATTAAATCATGGGCTTGTTTGGGTTTGTGTGGTTTCATTTCTATGAGGATGCTTTTTTTTTACACCAGTCAATGTTGTTAAAAGATTTAGCTAAGATGTTGTACAGTTTAACTTAAGTCTATTGATGTTGCTGTCTGTCTTGGTTTTTATCCAAGATCGCACCATGGTTGTTGTACAGTCTGATGCAGAGCAGTCATAAAGGACAAAGCGCAGTGTGTACACCTGTTTCTAGGCAGTACTGCTCTCTAAAAAACCCTATGTCCACTTCAGTCATTTTAAGAATGCAAAGTGTGTTTAAATGGCCTGTCTGAGTTCATAAATGTCTTTAAAGTAGGGAAGATGTGGACATGTTTCTATGATGTTCCTGGGTTCTCTGGTAACAGTTGATGTTCAGCCTCTGCTGTTGTGTCTGGGGACGAGTCGAATATCTCTCTGACATCAGAAAGTGATTGCACCATCAAAAGATTGGCTTCTGTGATCTGTTTTCCCATGTGCATTTACTGAGGCTTGAAACACTCGCTGACCTCTGACCTGTGTGATCAGAACTGCTTGAGGACTGTGTATTGTACATGTTTACAGCGCTTTTTACCCAGGAAAATTCATTTAAACTTGCTGGAGTTACAGAAACTGTTTTGCTAGGCATTTTCTTCATCTTTGGCCTTAAATTCTGGGCTGAAAATCACAAAGAAAATGACTGCAATTAATGTCAGCTTTGGGTTTGTTCTTAAGTGACAAAGAGCCACCAAAGTCATTAAATAAAAAACATTTTTTTAAATGCTCCTGGTGCAATCAGCATTTTTTTTTACATTATCATATTAGCACTAAGTTAGAATTATTGACCTAATAAACTTTTATTTTGACAATGAGATGATTAAGTGTGTGGAATAAATTATATATGGCTGCCGACAAATAGGAAAAGGTTTCTACAATGACATTAGTTACAGCTTTTTGTATAATGTTACATCTATGCCAGTAGGTGTCAGTATGTCCAAAAACATGCTATACTGACCAGTGCAATATAAACAGCATTACTGGAGAGGTAGCGATTAACATCAGAGCCTTCTTTTCATGTTCAAGTAAAATCCTGATGGATAAAACTACATTCCAACAATTATTTCCCCATATTATCCCTAAATGTCATACATTTGATCTGCATTCTTAATCTGCATTTACAAACCTTTATTTTTTACAGTTTGTGTTTCATAGGTATTATACCTGCACAACCGAGTCAACCGAAGGGTCCTGACAGGAATACAATGTAGATTCTCAACATTCCCAGATAGAAAAACATGTCCTCACACTTTCCCAGTGTCCCCGGCTGAGAGCAGGAATGCACTGGCACTTTCCCACTCTGGGATCATCGGACTGGCACAATCTGTCAGTCTGGGAGCCTGGAGCCGCTACATCACAGAAGGAGCATTGTGAATGTTTCATATAAGCTTCTCATTACGTATACCATTTCTCAGGACGCAATGCCACAGTCGCAGTGCTTTGTATGAACCTCTGTCTGTTTTACTGTTATGTTTGAGCAGCATGAAACTAAGAATGTACGATCAGGCCCACCAGGAACTGTGTGTGTGTTCAAGGCAGACACTTTGATCTGAGTCAATATAATAATCTGGTACTTTATGAACTTTTTATCAGTTCATGATACGCATATTATTTTGAACCTAGATTTTACAAATGGTTGGTTCTCAATACCAGTCCCAAAGACCCACAGCACAGAACCTTTTGGATGTTTCTGTTATTTAACACACCCGATTTAAAATTTCATTTTAGAGAGCTACTTGGTTGTCAAAGTAACGAGCAATACAGTATGTGCTGTCGGTCTCCACTCTTCAGGCCTGGAAATCCATAAGCACTGCTATATGACAGTGGACATGGATGAGGTTATCAGTGTTCTGAGCTGTTTTTTTGTAATGCTTGTGATGGTTTTGACAGCAGAGCTTATAATTTAACCCTTTCTTACACACAGATGTGTCAGTAGACGATCATACTGCGGTCGGCTCTGTTATTGGCGTGTCAAGCCGTGAAGGTTGAACAGCACGTCTGAGGATGAAAATACTTGTTGGTCCTCAAACAACATTCCTATTAACCACATACTGCAGTCTAATACAGCGTTACTGAGTTTCATGGTTTCTCATTCTTGGGTTCCATACATAAAGAAATTACGCTAAAAAGCGTAATTTTTAAAACAAATGTTAAATTTAAATCCACTTAAGGTTGTCACCAGTGTCAGACAGAATTTTTATTTGGTGTTGCTTGTGACCCATGAAAAAATAAATCTAAAAAAAAAAAACTACATTTGAAAAAGTATCTTGAAAAGTTGTGACATAATTGACATTATCATTACTATGACCAGTGGTTGCATTAACTAAGAATGTTCTGTTAAACATTGACAGATAATTTCGAATGCTGCCTGTCATTTTGACAGATAAACAAAACAACAAAGCATGGCACCTGGCATGTCAATTCTTATTTTAATTATTTAGATGCTATGCATTGTAGGTCTGTGCACATGAGTGAGAGAGGCTGTGTATGTGATGGGGAGCAATCAGCCAATTGGCAGTGAGAAAACGGCACTTATTAATGCTCTCCATACAAAATAATGTCATAATATAATTTATATAATTTTAAAAACATAATAGAAATTTTTCAACTTTGTAGCAATGTTTCTCACTGTTGATCTTGCATGTGAAAAAGAGACCTGCCAGGATAAAGACAGATTTTGGCTGATGTCTATACATGTCATAAATATCTGACAAAGACAGCTGTGAAAACTAATAAGAGGTGTAGTTATCAAATGAACCTCTGAACTATCTATGTCCATTACTTTTCCATTCTTTCAAAGAAAGAATCCTTTATTTCTGTTTTTCTTACATTTATATATTTTAATCCATTAAGGCATTGACTTACGGTGTGAGGCAGATAGCTTTAAGGGCAGTGAGTGGTAACAATATTTTCATAAAATAATTAAACTTGAGTGATTATCTTTGATTTATTTTAAAACAAAATAAAAGCAAATAAGTTAAAACGACACCTTATTTCAATATTTCTCTTTGTCAGTATGGTAAAGCAGGTCTGCATCTTGTTTGAGTCCTTCAAGAACCAGGTTGGGAGTTCTTCTCAATTGTTTAATTTCATTCCAAAATCAAAAGAAAAAGATAATAGATTATAGTTTGTGTAAAGAAATAGTCCAGTTATGGAGGCGAGTCAAGACATTTTGCCTGTGTTTTTTCATCGTAAACATACTGCTCCGCTGTACTGTGCACATGTGAGGACTTAATTGGACCTCTGACATGCATCTGGATGGGTAGATGCCTCTTCCACCTCACCCCTGTTTTCTGTGAGGTGGGACTTACTGTTGGGAGCTTTGCAAAGTGTTGCCTGGCAACCCTTATTATCAGACTGCCCATCCCTGCTAAATTTGCTGGAGTGGAAAAGTCAGATAATGAACAGGTGAAGAGTGACTGGACAGCTTCATGTGAAGAGTTTGTGATAACTTGGATAATGAACCAATAGGAAGCAGATTGTCCATCAGGGATGACACAAGGGCAGACTCGTCTATTTTATGACGTATTTTTACTTATATGTAGGGTCATTAAAGCTGCACTGACAAGTTGGGCAGAAATCTCTGGCGTTATCTTACAGTTTTACTGCGGGCAGTTGTGGCCTACTGATTAGTGAGTCAGGCTTGTAATCAGTAGGTTGCTGTGTCGGCGATTCCAGTGTCGGCAGGTAGCAACTGAAGTGCCCTTGAGCAAGGCACCTAACCCCCGATTGCTCCCCGGGCACTGCAGTGATAGCTGCCCATTGCTCCGGGTGTGTGTGTTCACTCCTCACCAGTGATGGGTTAAATGCAGAGGTCACATTTCGGGTATGGGTTACCGTATCTGACAAAAACATGTCACCTTCACTTTGTCACTTAAGGTCGCCAGATACAGTTTTAATTTAAGCATGCTTTTAACATCTGATTGGAGATCAGCTCTTTTAAGCACAGATTACCACAATAACACGCATAAGCTGTGTGACAGCTGATCTAAAAGCATTTATAGGTTCCTGTGGCAGCTACACCCCAAGGAATCTTGGTCATTTCCAGTGTGTTCTTAGGTCTGGGCCTGCTGTGATGATATTAACAATTGTGTTTCTTTCTCTTTAATGAAAATGGTATAAAAGTATAGAAACATAATGCTATGCAAATCTTGCCCAATCTATTGTTATCTTCCATAAAACTTTTTAAATTACAACAGTGTTTAAATGACCTTGCATGCTGTCCATGTGGAACACTCTTCTGTTGTAGGGTCACTGGATAATTGTCTTAATTCACGGTTATGATAAAACTTTATTGTCCCCAAAGAACCTTGTGAAGCAAAGTTTCTCCCTCCAGCAGCTTAAGCATAAATGATTCATGAGCACTTAAAATTGTAATTTTAATGCTCTCGAGTAAGTGAACTGCATGCTGTTGTACAATAATTATTTATTTGTACAATAACAAGTAGCTTGGCTTTCTTATATGTACTGTCATGAGGTCACACAGACACACATTCTTCTCTCATGCTCTCTTTTCTGCTGTTTTAGTTTCGTAGAAAAAAGTCTTGATTATTCTTACAGTCCTTGTACTTCAACCAATTAAAATACATGTTGCTACCTTAGAAATATAAGGTTCCAGTTTTGAGATATTGAGGTTTAAAGTTTTTGCATTGTAAATACCAAAACTGATAAGTGGAACAAATTACTTTAAAGCAACAGAGTTACAGACAAATATGAAATATTAAAATTCGACCTAATTTAGAAATTTTGGAACAGGTCAATTGCAGATAGAACCTTGTAACTCTAAGAACTCTGAATCACCTTGGAATTACAAGGTTCTATCTAACAAAACAGAAAAGATAACAATGATTTAAGAAATATTTACAATTTACTCATGTAGCCTATCT
Source organism: Ambastaia sidthimunki (assembly GCA_036877625.1). NCBI lineage: Eukaryota > Metazoa > Chordata > Actinopteri > Cypriniformes > Botiidae > Ambastaia > Ambastaia sidthimunki. The sequence continues at coordinate 35,308 of JAZGTK010000727.1, forward strand.
TGAATATGTTAAATGTATGTCTTACAAATGTGTTTTCATCTATCAAAATGTTATATCTAAGCTTTTAATTGTACAGTGCAATTTTTGAGTAGCATGCTCCAGTCAAGTAACAAGACAAGGCTTGAATGCTGTAAATCATTGTTTATTTTGTTTGATTATATGGATCAGGCTACTTAAGCAATTGTCTGAAAGATGAAAACAACAACTGCAACAAAAACATAAACCTATGACTGCCTTCAAATTCTCAAATAGATATTATAATATTTGTATTAGCTAGCGCTAGTTAGCATCAGCAGTCGCTAGTGAACTAGTGAAATGGTTGTCAAACACAAAGATATTTAGGCTTTTCGAGAAATCAGTGACATCTTCACATTTACCAAGTCTCATAACACAGTATTAAACCAGTAGGACTGGGACAGGCTTATCAGTAACAACATAAAGAGGTATGACCTGGTTGGTCCTGCTGTGTACATTCCAAATTATGATTGGGCTGCCGCAGATAGAACCTTATAAGACCAAGTTTGAGCAGATAGAACTTTGTTTTTCAAATAAACACCCAAAATGCATTTTTTTTTAAATAAAACACCTTTAATAGTGTCAATAAGTTATATTAGAGTAAAAATGTCTAACTCAATTTTGGCAAAAATGTCAGATAGAACCTTATAATTCTAAGGTAGCGATATATTAGCTGTTCTATTATGTTTTCATACATAACTCAAACCCCACAACTCAACATGCATATCGGCTATAATTAGACATTGATGTAGGTATCTGTTTTTAAAGATTATTTTCTGGTAGGGTCAGTCTAGTGGAGTTGAATTTGAGAGCAGATCTCATTCAAGTCTTTCTTATGCATGTGTGTGGAGGTGGATTGTAACTCTAAAGGGAGCTGCATTTGGATCTGTCATTGGTGTGTGGCACAACATGGGCATCTTGAGTGGAGCTGTGAATTACTGCCGGCAGTGTGTGGGTTTCGCTGAGGGAAACTGAGGCTGTGTGTAGTAAACAGCCAAAAATGGTTCTGTAATGGCACTTTTTTTTAAACTGTATGCAACCCACTATGGACAACATTAAATTTTTTTGTGTGTGTGAAGAACTAGGTCTTTTCACCTGACTTACAATTACGGTCAGCTTTTGAAGATGACCCCATGCGTCTTGTCATCTCTTCAGATGGCCTGAAGTCAAAGTGTGTTTCATAACAGGCATGTTTTTTTTGCACTCCTTTACTGTCTAACAGAATAAAATTAATTCTATGTAATTTTATGGATGTATATCTGGTGAACATAGATGAGGATTTGTCGAAATTTGTCTTGTAAACATCAGTCAGAATGAGTTAAAAATGAAAACTCAGTAATGAGTAGTTACCCGGTACTAATGCAAATTTAAAGACAAGTAAATTATTTGCTGTAAATTCTTATTTAAAAGTGAGAAGTTAAAAGGCCCTCATCACTATAATGCTGCTCAATAGGCCATTGTTTTGCTTACTTGAGACTATAGTACCTTGTGTTTTTGATCTCTTAAATGAATGTTCCCCATTCATTTTTTTCTAGACCCCTTTTTTTTCCCCCAACAGCCCAGAAGGACTATATTTAAAAAGCGACGGGCACAGGGAATTAAGTTTTCCTTTAAACAGAAGGCTGTGCCTGACATTCTGCAGGAGCCAGGGTTAAACCCTTCACATTTTTGCCATTCCCAGCAATTACCTTCTGCGAGTCATGCTAACAGGCCCAGGCTCTGCAGCGCACATATGGCACATAGTTGTATGCCATGAGATTAGGGGGAGGGCTTATGTGGGTCTGTATAAAGTGAGAGGGTGGCAGCTTTTGGGTTTCCAGAGCAGGGCTAAAAATGAGTTTGGCCCTCTTGGGTCAAGTAGACTCAAGTTGGCGTCATTGGACCACTTTGTCTGTAGCACTCATTATGATATCATAGAAAAAAAAGTTTAGTTTGCAAACTTGTGATAATTTGAAGGCTTTTAAAAAGTTTGCTGGTTTCAACAACACTGAAGAAAGTTTGGGGCCATGGTTTTGCTTTCACTACATATGATGTTTGCTGACCATGTTTATTTTTGACAATTCTGCTGAGGATGAATTAAAAGCATTTTTAGTTGAAAATCTCTTCACATCCTGATAGCAATCACTAAGTGGTCTAAATATATATATTTAAATCCATGTATCTTCTGTGAAAGGCACAGGACCATAAAATGTAGGCTAATCATTGCATTCAGTCTGACAGGATGTTCTACATGCATAAAACTATGTATTTGCATATGATGACGCTTTTGTGTTTTGGAAGGGGCGTGGCTTTGGAAAACACACTATAGGGAGGGCAGATCTTATGTTTTCAAAGCTAGCTTGCTGTTGCTAACCTCTCCAAACTTGCCTAGCAATTCTTTACATTATTTATTAATAAATAGTATTCTACTATGTGAAAATATGGCTTAAAACATTTAATTATACTTGATGTTGAGTCCTGTTTTGAGGTAGCTCTGGTCAGATGCCAAGTGTCCCATGCTGTCAGTCTGCTGATGGTTGCTTTAAAAGAATAACTGTTAGACTGTTACCACATCTTTGACCTACCCTCTTTTCCTGTGGCCTGATTTTTAAGACAAATACTGATTTACAGTAAGTTACTGATTTAATTGTGATCTGTTTGTAATGTTTAGTCCACAAACGCACTTGTTGTTGGTCGATTGTCCTAACTTCGACAGTGTAGATGTAAAGGTATTTGTGACTGTCCCTGATGTAAATCTCTAAGACTGGCCATGTTTCTGTATGGTAGGCCAGGGGAGCAGATTCCTGTGCTTGTGTCCCTGGGTGGGGGCAGTCCAGTACAAGACAGCTGAACCCGACTGATTCACTGATGACATCAGACCCTCTGATATTTTAAAAGGGGCCACAAGCCAGGGAAGCAAGCTCAGTGTGAATTCTCTCTTTGAATGCTTAGAAACTCTTTAGTTTGCTTCTGGGCAAATTTAGGGAGTCACTGAAATCCCACTTTTTGCCTTTGTTGGGATATGATCTACTAGCCCTGGGTTGGCAATGCTGCGGCATTGCCCCATTTCGCGTTTCTCATCAGCCAGCTCGAGGTCAAAAATGCCCAAGTCCTCGGGCACGGAAAAGGCACCCCAGGCTCTGCTGGAGAGCCAAACACTGGATCTGCCTGATCCCAAGGAGGTGTCCAAGGACCCTCTGGTCCCTCAGAAAGTCCTCAAGATCTTCAGCATCAACATTATAGCTCAAAGTCTGCCTTTCTGTCGTAGACGGGTGAGTGAGTCTGGGAAGGCTAAGCAGTTTTATGCCCTACAGCATGCTTGGAATGGAAATGTTGCAGATTTTTCTTTATTCAGGATTTAGCAGTTCAATTCACAACATTTTTGAAAACTTTGAAGTTGTTTTCTAGAACCTTTGTCAACTAGATTTTACATGTTTTACAAGTTCTAGTGTGTTTGCTTGCATGTGTAAATAATGTCTATGATGTAGTCTTAGTCAGAAATGTGGCAAAAGTGTGGCTTCTATGTGGCAGCCTCTGTCAACATCCAGCCATGTGTTGCAATCATGTTTTTTTTAATACTAAACTTATTCTTTTGCTTTTAACGTTTAATATGGGTAATAAAAAAAATAAACTTTTTACTAGCAAATATTACTTTCTCTCTTTATAAATGTTTTACTCTTTCTCAGGAAATTTAACCAGAATATTGTGTTTTAGGATTTTGAATTGATTGCGCGTTTAAAATTCATTGGGAGGTGCCGGCATAGTGAATCATCATTCACCAATCAGCCTCCGTCATTTTTAAAAACAACACCAGCTGTAATTGTTTGTGCACAGTCAGAGCACTCAATATAGCAGTACCAGTTTATAAGCTAGTCACACTGTTCTGCATTGCTGTCATTTTATTGTGTCATCCTCATCCTAAATATATTATTTAAAAGTGAAAGTGTGAAAGTGACATGTTTTTGGTCAGTTATGGTTACCCATAACCGAAACGTGACCTCTGCATTTAACCCATTCCTAGTGAGGAGTGAACACAAACTGAAAGTTGTGAACACACACACTTGGAGCAGTGGGCAGCTTTCACTGCAGCGCTCGGGGAGCAATCGGGGGTTAGGTGCCTTGCTCAAGGGCACTTCAGTTGCTACCTGTCGGCGCTGGAATCGAACCGGCAACCTACTGATTACAAGCCCGACTCACTAACCAGTAGGCCACAACTGCCCCATAATGCATAACATTGATGATAACATTATGTGACATGGTGAAATAACATTTGGGTAATCACATTAGGATGATTACATGGGTATGAAAATAGAATGTGCTTTTTTTACTTGTTTAACCTAAATCCAGGAATCTGTTTTGTTATAAGTTTAAAAGAAAATAGTGTCTTTGCACGTTTGCACAAGTTCTTTGTCACGGCTTCTGATTTAGTCGCCACTAAGATCCCAAACTGGTGACCCTAAAAAGGCTTGACTGGGAGTTCCTATTTTTAACCCAGCCTCAGAGCACAGAAAATGTATTGATTGGTTGGGAAAGCAGCTGCTCTGTGGTTTTCAGGACATCCCACAAGTCCCCGACCACAAACGTGTGCCGCATAGTCAAAGTGGGAGCGGCCCGAGGACACTACACGTCAGCCATGTTTGTTGAGGACTCGCTGCAATGTTATACCTCGGCAACTGGCGTATAGTTAAACTCATGACTTTCCGGTCGTTGCAGTTTTGCAAAATAAAGCAGTTTAGCTTTTGAATAAAAAAGAGCCGTTGAGATGTTGCAAACAGGGTGTTTGGCTTGTTTCAAGGTCAGCTAAAAATAATAGAAGCAAAATCATTTTCCTCATCGCTAATTCATACTTTGAGAAATTTTTTTGAACATTGAGAAAAATGTGTTGAATTTAGGATGTCTTGTCTTGAAGCCAGGAATATCACACAGATATTCACAGATTTTTGGCCACCTTAATCTGTAGTTTGTCTAGGCAATGGAGGGTATAAGGAGAAGGCTGATAGTTGTGGGAATGATGAAGGGTTGGTAAATGATGTGTAGGAAGACAATTGGAAATTGAACCAATGTTAAAAGTCTGCAAATGACCAATGTCCAAAAGCACCTGAACTGAGCAGTAGAGACCAGGGCAAAAATATACCCTTAAGCTTCAACATCACAAAACATGCTTCCTGTTGCTTCTCCAAATGAGCAGCTGGTTTAGACGCCACCTTGCAGAAGTGACTTGAGACCCAGCAGCTGGTCCTAGTGAATGGAATAACTTGAATTTCTTGTGGTCCCCATGGGCCAATATAGCATCCCTAAAGCTTTACTCAGCAAGATCTACCAACTCTACGAAGCGTTAAGGAGCAGCTTCGTTAATAATAGTACAAAGGAATTGGCAGAAATTGTCCAGCAGGGATTAAGATCAAGATGAAAAGGCGCTTGTATTTGTATCCAGATATTCTTAGTTTTCAGCTTAGAGTCAGGTCTTTCTTTGTCCATTTGAATTCTTTCTGAGTAATTCTCTGCCTTGTATAAATAGCTGGCAACTGAATTGGCTTTCCTTTCGAGACATGCTTGAAGACGAAAACCCTCCATTTTTCCCCAGGCCTGGTATAGATTCTAGCTGTTATTTAAAAGGCCATCAGAAAATGAACACAAGTTGTCACACTAGTGCTCAGTGATAACTCGCTGTCATGCATATTGCTTTTCTATGCTGATCTGTTTTGCCTTTTGAGTAAAGTGATCCGGTCCTGCCCATCAATGCTATGCCACTGCCATGGTCACCAACAAGAGCTATTTGCTACTTGTGTCTTAACAGCTACTCATTACAACAACAAATACCTTCTATTACTTCTGTTGTCTCTGTAATAATCTTATATGTGCTGTAAAATCAAGTGAAAAGCGTTATGCGGCATATATGATAAATCAGTTAGACAGAGTATTAGCAAAAGTGCTTTTTTTTTTTCAAAACAAAACGTTGCATAGTTAATGGCATAAGCTTCTGGCCCGGAACGTTAAGTACCAGTGTAAGTGCAGGGGAGTGAGGAGTGGGGAGGAGGGATAGTCACACTCGGGCACGGTTCAAGGCAACCATGCCTAGTGAGTACACCCTTAGAGTGATCCATGTGCTAACAATTTCACACACAAGCCCTTCAGCACACACAAATCAAAGTGTGTTAAATGTTACATTCTTTAGAGTGCATGTTTTTCTTATTTTTTTCTGATTGTTGTCAGTACACTCTTGACTTGTTTTAAAATGTTTGTTTCTATGTTCTGCGGTTAGTACCATAGGTGCTTATTTAAAAAAAGACAGGATGGAGCTTTTCCTCTTGTATTGCTAAGGGGCAATGTGACACTCACAGGCCTGATCATGACTGCTCTTGGATCAAGAGGCAGATTGCCATTATTAGTCATGCGTCTCCTTGGCAATAACACAGTCTCACTTTACAACACCTTCCTTTTCTCAAAGATGTTTTGATGGAATGGATCATAACATTCGATGCTCATATTGCTGTGTACCGAAGCATCTTTATAGGCTCCTCAGTTTATCTGCAGGATATCTGGATACGTGAGTCTGTAGCTTACCAGACTACAAACTACTTATAATCTCTCCAGAAAACGTTGATTTAAAGTTAAAGTCTTTTAGGTTGAAAACTGAAACGCTTTAAGCATCTTTGACCAGTATCAGTATTTTGGTTAAAGAAAACATTAAATTATTAAAAATACTGTATTGAAAATACAGGATTAAAAACTACTGTTTGTTTTTTGTATGTTTAGCTTGTGTGTAGTTTCATCGTGTTTATGATGCTTTATGTTGGCAGGCTCTTTCTCAAAAAAGAGATTTATGCTCAAGAGAGAGACCTGATAAAATAAAGGTATTGGGCTAACAGTGATTAGTATTAGATGACATATTAGATGTTTATTAGCTGATTCTATTGTGCCGAATGAATGGAGAAGCCACTTGCCAACATTTGTGTTGGAAAAACCAAGAAGCAAACTATTTCCCCTTGCTGCTATGAAAAATCAAATTAACATTTTCCTGATCTTGCATCCAGTTCTAAAAAGTTGTTTTTAGGTTTGTGAGACACTTGCTGTTTTATGGCAATATCTAGGGTAAATGGTTTTTCCCAGGTGACCTTTCATCACCTTGTGCATGAGCACTGTTTGAGGTCAGTCAGCTGATGTGTCCTGTTCAGTGTGCTCATCTGCTTCTACAAGAGGAAGGTGATGGTATTGCATTGCCCTTGAGCTCCAAATAACGCATAATGAAGGCATCTGCCCAAAGCTATTCTAAGCAAGCCCATTCCAGCACTGCATCGACAGACAGTGTTGGTCAAACAGTTTTGCAGGGTTCTCCATATGGGAAGGCTGGACCCCCACCAACAACCGAATAACTGTCAGCTAATCAGTCACATGCAAGTTTGTTTTAAAAAGTGCAGCATGTAGTGTTGAAGAGAGATGTCAACATGTTTCTCACTTCATGATGGCCCATTTTTCAAATACTGAAGGTAAGCAGACGGGAAGGAATGTAAAGCCAGTGTGGTCAGTGCAAGTCTAGATGCCACATAGTGGTACATTCACCTCAGCAATAAAACCACTTGCTCACATTGTTTCTTAAATTGCGTTTTGAGGTGGTTTTGGGCCACCCTCTGTACTCCAAACTCCATCAAAAATGTAAAAAACCTGCTGAACTCAGTCAGCGACTTCTACCATGTGTTTGAAGACCCCCCACCTGCTGCAAGGCTGCCAAGAGGTGTTGACATTTCTTGCAGAGCTGGCAGTTTGGGTGAGTGGCTTTCTCCTGCCCCAGGAATGTGTCACAGACTTTCAGCATCAGCCCATAGACAGGGGTTGTAACTGAAGATGGCCTGTTATGATTATAGTGCTCGCGTTTTAATGGTTTGGATTGTGGCATTAGAAGATATTGGTGCAAAATCAGCTTTGTCAGCACATTAGTTGCCGTTAACTTGTTAGCTTGTAATCTATTTATCAGAGTAGCTTGCACAGAAATGCTGTTGAGAGGTGGTACAATATTTTAAACAGCTTAGATTGTCAGTTATCTTATCTAAGTATAACAAAACAATTATTGAGGCCAGAGCCTTTAATGGCCACATATCTGACCTCACTAAACCTTAACTAGCCAGTTTCATCATGTCTTGCTTCAATATTGTGATGGTCTCCAGGATGCTGCCTATTAAACTAACATAGACAAACTCCCCATGGTCCCATTAATGCCAAAAAGTAATTTTTATTTATCAAAGCCCCTGTTACCAAGTAACCCCCAGAACTGTGCTGTTGAGCTCAGAATTCACCATTATCAGGACTGTATTCGTTATGCCTTTCTTGCTTGCTTTGCATTTTTAAGGTGCTGAAACAAGGTGCCATAGTCATTTCAAGAAGTTTATTGGTTCTGTTAATGTAGATTTGGCCTGCATTGTGTTAAACTAGTAAACACTGCCTGCACTCTCACAAAACCCTGGTTCACCATTCCATTTACCCAGACCATAGAGAATTACAAGAGGTGCTTCAATCTGCTCTATATGTTTTTATCATGCAGGTCCTCTCTATGGATGGAGTGGTCCTTTTCTAGCCTTTTAGTAGGGGTTAGGAGATTGCATCGTTCCATGGTTTCATTTTCAATATTCAAGAAGTGTGTGTGGTTAGGTTTTCTTTGTCTCAGATTTTTGAAGTGAGAACAGCTATGACTGCAGATACTGTAGCTTTATCCCAGTGCTTTTAAAATAAACATGTCTCCTCATTTGCATATTTAACTTGTCACTTTTGCAGTAGCAGACAATAGTTGGTAGGCAATTTTAATTCTAAGAAACATTTTATGATATGCTGGTTGAAAGTATCTTCACATCCTGATAATAATAACTAAGTAAAGTGGTTTAAATATTTATATAAATATCAATTTTCTGTGGAAGCCACAGTACCATAAAATGTTTGTTCAATCATTGCATTCCGTCCAAATGCAATTATAGAATGTACTTGCCTGTCAAACTATGTAAGCATTCACTTGTTGGAGGAGGAGTGGTTAGAAGAGCACTCTGAAGGGAAGGTGCTCTTATGCTTTCAAAGCTAGTTTGCCATTGCTAGCCCCTTTGCAATTGCCTACCCTATCTTTAAATAGGATTGTGCAATATATATAAAAGAGATTATTAAAAAAAGAAAACTATATACTATATTTTTTTTATCCAGGGAACCAGTGAATCTGTCAAAATCATGGGTCAGTGACCAAAACAGCTATTATTGTAATGCACATTTTACACAATGATTTTCTCTCAATGATTTATGAAAACTGCTAAATGAACAATATAATAATTTTCTTTTATATGCATTAATATAACAATATTTGTTGTATTTTTGCAAATGTATTAAAAATGCACGCAGGATTTCTGTGAACCTTTTTCACTGATGTAAACAAACAGTTTATGTCGATTTTGGATCAACTCTTAACAGTCTTAACTACAAAGTTTTAACAGACAAGATGTGTTTGTTGCTCAGCAGAGGGAAACCTGACTCGGATTCTCAGATTGATCAGGAGCGTGTATCATGTGGGAGAGTGCAGGCATTCTCCAGACCTATTTATAAAAGCTCCATAGAATCCTGCACATCCAAACCCTCACCCCTACCTGAGGGTGGAAACTTTATTGTACCAATCTTGTAGGTACATAATAACTCAATCACGTCCTAAGATTTCAAGCAGTGTGATATTGTAATGCTTGTTAGGATTATTAAAGTAGATTTTTGTTCCACTTAAAGCATGCCACATTGCGTTTGTACTTTTGATTCCAGTCTTGGAATTAATTTATTTCTAGTGGTGAGGTCTAGCTGATGCTGAATAAACTATTTGTCCTTTTGCATATTTACAGACTCGCACGAACGTAACCCAGCAACGTGCCTGGTTATTAATAGGGTCGTAGCATTGCCGCCAGACTCACTGGAGCATTGCAAAGTATTCGCTCCATGTAAATCAATCCTATGAACAATTATTTTTCCTTAAGGCTCTTGATTTGAAATTCTACATTTTACTTTAGTACTGATTCAAGCAGCATACATCTCAGCATCCTCCTTTCTTCTAGCAGTTTGTTTTTAGGTAACAATTCCTAAAAAACTTAAATAAAAGAAACCTTAAATAAATAAAATAAACCTGTCTACTAAAGAACCTGTGTATTCACAATTCCCTTATAGTGCTAAATATCAAATTTGAATAAGTTTAGTGTTCTCTGATGTGTGGAGGTGATGTTTGCAACCTTGATGATCTGCAAGCCACAAGGAAATGTATTCTTATCTCTGGAGGCCTATAGCAAAATGCTAAATGTTTTAATTTGTGGCTCCTTTGTAGTTAATCTTGGATTAGGTTTACCAGAATTCAGTGCTTGATGTTTTTCTTTTCTTTCTAGCAGAAATGTCTGATTATGTCTTTTGTGGTTCAGATGATATTTACAAAGTTTAGAAGTAGGAAAGCCATAGTCTCTGTACTTCAGTCAATAATACTTTTCTGGGACCTTAAATACTATTCTTGCAATTTTTTAGGATTTATTCATTCTGTTATCCATTGTGCCTTATGATTAGACCTTATTTAGAAAGAAATCCTTTAGGTTAAGAAACAATTGACCAATATCAGGTACTAATGTACTGATCATTATATTAGAAACAGTCTGCCTCTTTTAAAATTCTTAAGAAAATGCCTTTGTTTCAGAGAACCTTTGTGGAAAGACCTCATCTGTGTCATTTTAATGTTTCACAAAGCAGTGCCGTAACTTTTAATTCATAGAGCAGAGCTATTAAACTTTCTATCACAGAGTAAACTTTGATTTTTAAAGAAGATTTAAAGAGTTTTCTGAGGTGTGGTTTGATGACCTCACTGAATATGAACATTTAAGTTGTGTTGTATAACCATGTTGAGTTCAATATTCATGACTTGCTCATTCAGCACATTGAAGATTTTTTCTGCTGACTTGATATTGAGACCAGGCCACAGAATACTTGCTTGTTCAGTGATCCATGCTTTTTTGCTTTGATGATAAGAGTGTGTAGAGATTTTCCATCATGCTGTCTAGATGATTTGCTCAATAGATGAGGTTTTCCTTTATATAAAATTAATATCTCTTTGCATTATTCAGCAACTCACAATTCAAAATTTTTTGTGTTCTAAATTGCCATTAAATGTCATAATGGTCAAATCTAATAACCAGCCATCCTTTGAGCAAGCGGCTAATTTTTAGCCTTTGTTCTTTCCTGTGAAAAGGAGTAAATAAACTTTGAAGGCCATCTCAAAGCAGCGCCTCCAGATCATTTGAGTCCAGCCTCCGGTTAATTTTAAGGGGCAGTTGTGGTCTACTGATTAAGAAGTCAAACTTGTAATCAGTAGGTTGCTGGTTTCGATTCCAGCGCCGGCAGGTAGCAACTAAAGTTTGTTATGGGTAACAAAAATACAAAACCCGTTTTGGGTGACAAAAACATGTCACTTTCACTAATTTAATTGTTCCTTTAACAGTCTGTAAATTTATGGGGGACCATGAATGAAGCAGACCTCCTCTCTTAGACTTGATCAATAGATGTTATTAGCAGGCTGTTCGGGTCAGTGGTTACTACTGTGCCCGTAGAGCCCTAACTTTCATGTTTGTGCAGGACATCAGTGGTCCGAAGGCAGAGCTGTAGGCCCCTCTGCTCTTTAGTAACACTGCAGTGGATTTTCACTTCAGGAGATCACCAGAAATTAAGCTTGGACCATGAAGCCTTACATGTACAGAAGCTTACAGTAGATTACTGACCCACAATTTGACCATTTCACTTTAAAATAAGGATGCAGTATCCTCATACAATAGGTATGTGCTTGTGTGGGTATTTAAATATATAAACTGTCACAGATGGTCAGGTCCAACAACTTCCCTGTGGTTCAGTTTTGTCTCAGTAGCTGTGTTGTGATTGTAACTCTTTACACCAAGTTACAAATTTGCCATAAATACCCTATTGTAATTTATGCTTGCTAGATTAATGTGTGGCATCCTTAAATTAATTGGCTGAAAGTTTATACTACACAGCATTTTGTAAATTTAATCTGAACTTTTAACTTCTGAAAGTATCTACTCTCTCAGATGATTTCTGCAACGCTTGGCAAAGCAAGAACATAGTGTCCTTAGACACTAGATATTGGAGTTGCTGTTGCCTTTGCAGATGAATATAAAGTAGAAAGTTTAAGTTGCATTTGCATATTCTTGGTATGTAATATTTGGATGATGGTTTATGAGACTCTTGGGTCAGTCTGTGAAGATCAGTCATGAGGGATGACTTGAGGGAACAATCTAGCAGGTCTTTTGATTCTGAGTTTTCTGGTTCCTGATTTTCATCAGAGGCTGTTTCTTCTGGGTTGGCTGTTTCTTTTCTACCCTACTTTTCTCTCCATAAAGAACACAGATTTGGATGGAAGATGGATTTTAAAGCATTATTACATAGTTGAATCTCATTGCTATAAGCACAGCTGTGTTTAGAGTGTACATTAAAGCTTGCTAATAAAGCACATTATTAAACACTAAAACGTTTAAGGATAAAGTGGGAGGGGTTGATTATTGAGAGCCTCCTGTCTAAAGTAATCAAGCTCATCTTGTATAAATTATGAAACCATGTCTGACAACAGGGCACTGACACAATCAGTGCAGAGGATGCTTCAGTCTTGTCCTCTTTAGTTCAGACAGCGGAGGTCTGTTGTTTCGCTCTCTGATCTTACAGACTTCTTAAGGTCAGAGAGGGATGACGCTCAGAGTGTTCAGAGATCAGAAGGGTGGAATCTGCAGGCTTTGGCTGCTCGCAGTGTTTGGATGGGTGTCAGGGGCACGGTATGATTTCACTGTGGTTGATGTGAGATCAGACAGGATAGCTGCTGTCTCAGCCTACTGTCTCTCTTGGTGGCCATTAGGTCACCGAGATGAGCTTAATTGGTCTCCTTTTCATTTTATTCTTGTTTGCTGTGTTTGTAGAGCTCATCATATACTACTTTTGTTTTGTAGTATTTAACAATTTTACATTCTGCACAAGTAAAGTCGGCATATGCTCTACAATAAAAATGTCTTAGTCATCACCATTTTTTTAATCGGCTGGCTAATTAGGAATAAATTGTATTTATGAAGGATGCTCAAGTTTTGAAGTTTTGCATGTTTACAAGAAACATGACACTTGTACACTGGACTTAATGCCATTTCGTTTACATGGTTGATTGAGAAATTTTACTGGACTATGATTTATCAACCATGCAACAGTTTTGAGCTACTGGAACAAAAACAAATAGACTTATTCATTTTATTCCTGTCAATAGGATTATTTAGTGAGTCAGTAAAACATTTTGTCACTAGAGATAAGCTAGCCTCCTATAAATAAAACTGCACCTGTCATAAAGATGTAATGAAAATAAAAAATTTTGTCAGTGATTCTTTAGTGGCTAAATAACTTAGTGTTTTTTTTTTTAGTGGACAGTTTGGCCATTTTAATTAGATTTTACCCATGTAATGTTACTTTTAGTAATACGTCAACATATACTCACCAAAGTCAGTATACTCTTGTTTGATGCTTGACGAGTATTAATATTGACCCCTGTATTTTGTGTAAAACACCTTGTGTTTTAGTTTGCAAAATAAACACTTTGTAAAGTCTCTCACAGTGTTTGTGCTTAACTGGCCCAAATTTGCACCCAAAAAAAAACTCTTACTGAGTATGTTCGCCAAACACTTTACAGCATTCACAGACCCATCAGCATGCACAGAAGAAACAGCCTGTTGTTTATCTCTCTCTAGCCTGTTGATTTCCATCCTTCTCTACCTTCAGTCATTGTGACTAATGGGTGAAGAGGCTCGGCATACTGATTCAGAGATTCAGCTCTACTCCATTTGTGCCATAGATTGTTTAAGGCAGTTTAGCCAGGGTTACTAATTTAACAGCAGTAGCCCAGTGTTTCTCAAACACAGGTCCGGGACCCACTAGGGGGAACAAACTTCCAAGGGGACCTCAAAATGACTTAAAAGAAAACAAGCTTAAAATAAAAATAAAAAAACCTTGAGATTTATTGCTGTAGCCCAATTACTGTATTTTTCCATTATTTATTTTTTGGTTATAGTTTAAAGCATGTTTTATGTACTTTGTATTTGCATTGTATTGATTTGAAATGGATCATGTTTTGAAAAAACTTACTCCTCATTGCTATGTGTAACATCACTTCCATGCTTTAAACATAAAACCTGTGATACCAGATGCTAACGTCTATTTCTCTTTTTTCTTTTCTATGTGTATCCTCCACCTGATGGCATGGCTGGATTGTCTCATGATAGGTAAGACAAATATTTTCTAAACAGTACTGACTCTTTGTGATGTATCACCTTATAAAAAGCCAGTACTTAAGCTGTTGATTCCTTTTTATGGACAACAGTTTCCTGTTTATTTTACATTTCTTGGACTTCCCATGGCATCTGTCCACGTAGCATTTGTTATTAAAATACTGTGGACAGATGCAGTATGAGTTGGTGAACAGCAGGTGGCAGTGTGGCCCAACAGCTGACGTCTTCATGGAAATGGCCAGCTTACAGTACTGCCTCAGTACTGCCACAGTACAGATATTTCCATAAACTTCATTCTAGCCATAGTGATGCTAACTCAACACTGTTTTTGATGCTGTTTATTTTTGACTGTTATTTGCAATCCATCACAGTGGTTCCATATTACAGTGCCCTCCATAAGTTTTGGGACAGTAAAGACAACATTGTTCTGTTTGCTGTGGATTTAAGAAATCAGTAAATATGATGAGTGTTAGTATTGCGCAGTATAACTTAAAGCAAATGTAAATGTTTAATAGCTAATGTTTAGTTGCAAATCCCTTCCATGTGATCACGGCAATCTGAGTATGTGACCCATAGACATCACCAGATTCTTGGTTTCATCCTATTATTTGCTTTTCCGAGCCTTTAATGCAGCCATTTTTAACTGTTACTTGTTTTGGGGAGTTTTTGCCTTTAGTCTTCACTTCAACATACATTTTCAATTGTATTTAAATTGGGAGATTGACCTTCCATTTATTTACCTTAATAAACTTCTTGACTAATTTGGCAGTGTGTTTTGGGTCATTGTCCTGTTGCAATTTAAAGCAGTTCCCACTGAGTCTGGTGGCATTTTCTTGAACATTGGTAGCCAAGTTTTTTACAATTCTGAAGTCATCAGTAACGATGAGCGATCCTGTCCAAAGGCAGCCATGCATGCCCATGCCACGGTACTACTTCCACCATGCTGATGAGGCCGAATGCATTGGATCATTTGCAGTTTTTTTCTCCATACTTTTGCTTTCCCATCACTTTCATAGCGGTTAATCTTTGTCTCTTCTGTCCATAAAACTTTTCTGAAACTCTATTGGCTCATCCCTGTGCTTTTTTGCAAATTATAATCTTTTTTATTTTTGGTGCTAAACAGAGGTTTGTATCTTGCTATGTAGTCTCTGTAATTCTGGTGTTGAAACAAACACAAACAAACAGTAGATTGTGAGACCATCATTCCTGTCATGAATTACTGACATTGCCTGTCATGAATTGCTGTTGTTTTTCTGGTCATTGGTTGCTGAAGTTGCTGAATATCTTTTTCAAGATATTCCAGACTGATGATTTGGCTATGCCCAATGCTTGTGCTATAGCTGTAATTGATTTTCTCCTTTCTATTAGCATCCAAATTGCTTGCTTTTCTTTTTAGAGTCGGCTTCCTTATCTTCATTTTGGTTTTTGCGTGTTGTCACCAAAGTAAGATTAAGAAGGAAGAAGCAATGGATAGAACTGATACTACACATTCCCTGCTTTTAATGTGCAAACAATTAATGTTCAAGTAATGTTCAAAAAGTACTGTTCACAACAGGGCACAGCTGATGACATGTTTATGTAGAAACAACCAATAATAAATTGTGACATTCTATATTTTTGCCTCATTCATCTTGTTTACAGATTTCTTGACTCCACAGCAATCAGAACAATTTTGACTTTACTGTCCCAATACTTATGGAGGGCACTGTATATCAAGCATACATTGCAGCATCTAGTGTGGAAAATTTTTGTGGTCAGCTGGTGGTTACTTTTATAATATAAAGCACATCTTGTGTGGACCAGTTTATGCTTTCCTTGTTGTAATTCCTATTATGAATGATTTCTTAACTGAATGAGATTAAATTCCCTTTTGTTATTAATTATTGAGACAAAATGTATCTTGAGGCTATTAGTCATTGAGGTAGTAGTTATGTTACCTTAGACAAACTAAGTGTTGCCCATAATAGCACACTCTTATACTCCAGCAAAAAATAAATTTGGTTTGGTTGACCAGTGCAATGGTACTTATAATTAAAGATGCACTGTACAATTTTCAGTTATTGTTTGTAAACACAACATTTAAACTTGGTCCCTCTTCTAAGATGGTAGTACGTGCCCCTGCCCCTCACCTGTGTGGTGGTATTGGATGGAGACTACCCACCCACTGACCAAAGGCTGCTTCCCAGAAACATCCTGAGCATTCCAAACAATACAAAATAAGAAAATACAGGCTAATGACAGTTTCTGTAGAAACAAAAAAACACTTCTGTTGGATCATTGTGTATCATAAGTAATGATTGAAGGGGATTATTTTTGTATTTGAGTCCATTCATCATTTATGTAGTCCATCATAGTGTACCTTTAACGAGTACAGTTTGAAATAACATTAATCTTGTGGTATGGTAACCTAATAAAGTCCAAATAAGAGCGTGTAACAGTTAAGTTATCCAAAGTATTCCAGATACCACAAATAGATTCTTTGGGCACAAAGTGAAAGCACTTTAGCTCAGGCAGCAGGATGCCTGCTCCTGGCTTTGAACAAGGATGCTGTTGTTGGCATAGTGCAGTGCAGAAAACTCTGCTATGACGGTGGCTGGAGTGTTGTGTTAACCTTAGACCGTAAGTCACTGATCCAGGGCCAAGCAGCAATCAGATAACTGCCTTTCCTGCAGTGCACTTTGTGACAGCACAGTGGGGACACTGTATTTTGGAACCGCCGCAGCCTCCGTAATGGTGCATTCTTTGGTTTAGAATTAGCAAGCTGAGTGGTTGACATGTCGTGGGGGCAGAAGTTATTGCCAGCGGAGGGGTGGTTCAGATGAGGGGATCTTAAAGACTTGGCACTGCATCAGAAAACCTCTGGTTGCTTTACCACTTCTGGCTAAATTTGTGTTAGTTCATTTTACAAGGCATTTATTTAGCTACATCCTGTTAGAAAAGTGTTTCGTAGTAAATGTAGTCTGTGATGCTGATACCAACCTATGAAATGGGGTTTGTCAATCCACAATAGTAAGAATCTCAGCAGATCATAAAAAGAAACAAACTCTAATGAATAAGAATTCGCCAAATTGAATGGGAAAGTTGCGTTTAAGAGCTGTAAAGCATTTAAATGCTCTTTTACTTATGAAGGCTCTGCTATTACATTTTATCAGCCTGAAACAGATCCACTAAAGTTTTTTTGAGCTAAGATCTAGAATGTGGTGAGCACTTTCCCCTTTTTGTTTCTTCCCCACTTCAAATTACAAGGTTAAATCGAAACTTGCCTCAAGATGGGCCAAACAGCAACTACTACTATTGTTTAGTAGTAAATTGTTATTTGTTTACTTAGTGTTCCAATCATTTTGCAACCAGCTAATCCACATGAAACCCTGTTTAGAGACACTAAGCTTCAGTAACACATGAATAAACTTCAGTCCTGGTAGACTCTTATGTAATTTGATAACAATGAAAATGGAAGGTAAGTCCTTCCTTTGGTAGGTAAAACATAAATGAACAGAATGCAGTCATTATTAAAGCAATATGCCTCAAGAGGTTATGCATAACAGTGGTTTTATCACTGCTGGTCTTAAGGCTGCTGCCAAGCAGTTACATTTGTATGCTAATAGTCATTTCCCACCTTCAGACTCATCCAAACAGAATATAAGTTATAACAAAGCACTTCACAGGTTGTTGTTTTTTTAAGTGGAACAATGTAATATCATTCTATGCACGTGATCAGAACAAAATTCAAATCTGTAAGTTCTTATTGCAGTTAGTTACACAGTGAATCTAAATTTCTTCCAACTTTGTGACAAACCAGCCAAGGACATTATGCATTGAACTCAGCTGAAATAGAAGCCAGAATTCGTGATTTAGTATAATAATTACAAATGTTAGATTTCAGCTTTTTAGATTCTTTGCATTTTTCATTAGAACAATATTAAAAAATTCTAGTATATTGCCAAACAGATCATGTATACAATATCTTCCAATGTCGGAGCAAGCACAACTGCATACTTGACCTCTGCAGCCACTGGAATTCACTGCCACTTTTCCTCTATTTAGAGAAAGTCAGCCAAACTGTTGCCATTGCTCAGGACAGTCAAAGAGTCATTTCCCTTTTCTCCTCTTCCCTCAAAAGCTTAAATGTTAAGCTTGAGCACACACAGGAATCTCAGTGAGAAACAGGTGGAGTTCAAACGCTCATCTCCTAAGAGGTTGCCCTGTTATAGCTGTGAATTTGTATGCATTAGCGTGAACCTAACCCTAACACAGACACAGACACAGACTACAGAATATTAAAAACTAAAATTCTCATGAGATTGATGATGAGTGAAATATATTGGTGTGTGTTTGTGTGTGTACACACATACATATATGTGTTTGTATATGTGTATGTATGTACATAAAACGTGTATAGAGCAAGTGAACCTCATTTTCTGTCCATCAATAGACCCATCGTTATTCATGGTATTATCGCATCTCCGGCGAGATGTGCTATAAACCACCCACCATCACATTCCCATCTGTTCTTTGTTAAGCCTGTGGTTGTCTGTAACAAGCCGCCCTTTAATAAACATACAGCTCCTGTTCGGCCAGACCCTGCTGTACAGCTGCTTTGAGGATGTTTCTGCTGCTTAACAATCATTTTTTTCTCACAAGCTTCTGAACTGATATACTGCAGAACACTGCATACCTGACATTGTGTCTTGTGTGCATAATAAATGGACCTTCAGAACTCTTGTTTGGTTACTCCTAAAGCAATATTTTAAAGATTAGATTTTTTTTAAAGATTAGATTCAACTTTATTGTCATTACACATGTACAAGTACAGAGCAACGAAATGCAGTTTAGGTCTAACCAGAAGTGCAATAAGCAGTAAAGTGCAGGATATAGGTTATGTTATGTTATGTTATATACAGGATATAGGATATCCTATATCCTGTATATGGATATAAACAGAAATGTACAGAAATGGATATAAACAGAAATGCAGTGCAGTAGATTGTTATAACAATAGTCAGTACAAAGTACTGGGGTGCACATTGTGCAGTAAATGTAGTGCAAATAAATGTGTTGATAAGGAGTTGTGCAGTAAATGTGTAGATATGATAATCTGGAGTGCAGATGAATGTGTAGACAGTCCA
>JAZGTK010000728.1:0-54672 GCA_036877625.1 Ambastaia sidthimunki
GTTTTTAAATTAACAAGACATCCAAAGAAATAAAGAAAAACATTCTCAGTCCAAAACACCGCATAAACCAAATCTTTAATTTAAACCTTAAAATTAACATTTTCTGGTCACTAATCAAACGTAAGACTCGTAAAATTGATTTTGTTAAAGCTGCAATCCGTAACTTTCGCCTCTCTACCGCCATCTTTGTTTAAAATATAAAATTGCAGGTTACTTTACGTGCTATTCTTTACGTATATTGACTGATTTGTTATGAACTTGCTCAGTAACTGTTTTAGTTTATTTTTAACAAAGTTATGGGTTGCAGCTTTTATGTCATTGTATAAAAGGTGAGATTTTCTTTCCGTTCATTAAAGCACATGAGCTGGTTATTGGAACACTTCTAAATGATGCTGGAAAACAGCTCATCAGATTTGCACAAACATGTGAGGTCCATGCCAGCCCAAGTGCTGTTATTAAAACAAAAGACAGACATGCTAAAAATCCTTAATGTTCATTTCAGTGCTTCTCCCAAACAGCAAATAATTTCATTTGTAATGTGAAATGCATTTATTTGTTTGTGGTGTGTTTTCATTTGTGGTTTTAGACTCCTGGACCCCACTGTAAAAGTACCAGCTTATTGTTACATTATAAGCTTCATATGTTAAGCTTATAAGTTTTATATATAAGCTATATACATGTTGATATTGTTACCACTGTGCTTGCACAAACCAGCAAATATAACCTGTAAAAAATCTGTATCTCTCAGTTACACTTTTCCTGTCAAAATAAGAAGTGTTAATTGGAAAACATTGATTCTGATTATCATTGGTTATGTCCTATAATAACAGAAACTTTCATCATAAGATACAACAAACCTTCCAGCACCTTCTGCTTAAAAACATACCTGAGCATCATTTTTTATCTCACTTTGACAGCAGCAATGAATGTTTCATCCACAGACACATTTAACAAACAATATGCATGAGAATACTAACAACGCTGTCTATATTATAGAGGTATAGATCATATCTAAACTATAAACAGTGCAATCTGGCTTGTCAGTTAGTCTTTGTGTTAGTTTGTGGCTTTTGCTTGCAAAGTTCATATTTATCTCTCCACACTAGTCTCTGCAAGCCTATTATTCATTATACCCAAGGCTCCGACCCCTCCAGAGAATCCATTGTGCCTATTGGTCGAGCCGCACGGCCGTGGATGCCCATTGGCCGTTTCGGACAGTTGTTTCTGCATGATGGCCAGATTGACCCTGTTAGCCGCCAGGAAGTCCCTCATGGAGATCATTTCTCCAGACAGTCTGCGTCCGTCCGTCTCGCTGTCGTTCACCGCGTCTGTGTCTATAGATATGTTACGGACTCGGGTTCGATGGTGTCCCGGCATGACTGCGTTCCGGCGGGGTCTGAGGGACCTGCCCGGACATCTGCGACATGGAATCTCCAGTTTCTTTAAGAGCCAGTTAAGCACCTGCTTGATGACAATAGAGATGACATTGAAAAGCGAGTAGATGCAGCAGACTCCCATTAAAATGAAGAGGAAATTGGCGATGCGGTACACGGCCTGGTTCTCGTAACTGGCCCTTTGGCTGCTGACCATATCTCCAAACCCGATGGTGCTGAACGCCACAAAGCAGAAGTACAGTGAGTCTAAATAACCCCATCCCTCAATGGAAGAGTACATGGCTGAAGCACAACAAGAGATGATTATTGCTGCTACACAAAGAATTAGCATCACGCAGTACACTGAAGGTTTCCATCCCGCCAGACTGTCCTCACCGCTCAGTCTCGCCTCACTTGCGTCCCGTCTGCCGTCGTGAGGTAAAACTCCTTTGCGTCGACGCTGGACCTCGTGGCAGAACTTGAGGACAATGGCCAGGACCGTTATGATTCTCTCCAGGAAAAGATTAAAAAATAAAATGGTGGCCGCACAGCCGATAAGGCCATAAAAAATGAGGAAGATTTTGCCACCGATTGTAGCTGGTGTCGTCATTCCAAACCCTGTGAGAAGAAAAAAGAAATTTTCATACAGTTTTGGGTCACAAACAACAATTTAGGTGAATATACTCTTATAAAATAAAGGTTTTTAAAGGGTCTTTTGCTGCAATGCCACAAAAGTGTTTCCCAGCACGTGGTCCAGGGCCCACAAATGGCCCCACCAAACTTTAAAAGGGGTCTCAATATGACCTAAAAAAATTTAAAATGTCAAAAGCATTAAAATAAGCTAAAACAACTTTAAATCAAGATAATTCTTAGTGTTTGATTATTTTTATATTGGATATGCTGCTTCCCAGTTAAGAAAAGTTCTAAAATATTTTATTAGGTAGAAACTGTGAGTAGGGGGAACCTTCAAATCGGAGGGGTTAGGTTTAAAAAGACTAAAATCCACTGCCATAGAGAAAGGTCTGTAAAACAACCATTTCTTTCTTACCTTTTAATAGTCTATAAAATCTTTATCCACAAAAACACAAACGTTCTTTGGATGTAAAAAGTCTCTTTATGGAACCTTACAGCCAGACAAAGAATCTTTTGGGAACTTATTTTTAAGCACATAACAGTATCTAGATTGTTAATATTCTCTCAAGGCCCTGTGCAAATGTTTCTCCTTCCAAACTGGAGAACAACATGTTGCTACTGGTGATGGTTCCAGATCCATCTTCCACATCTTTGCCTTCTCACACTCATTGAAATGCAAATACCAAATGTGTTTCATTATTATTCTCATGGTTGTTTTTCTCTCCACATAAAAGCCTCCATTGAGGAGGACATCACAAAGACAAGAGCATGTTCACCCTCTCAGCCCAGATCTGTGACTGAGGGCGTTTCATAAAGTCTTTCATGGTGTAAGTTACCAACATATAGAATAACAACAAACAAATCACAAATATTAAGGAGAATTTCATATGCTAAATAACATGACGGACAATATATAATAAAATACTGTTAGTTGAGAAGAAACCATCTGGAACAGCTGACAGTCGTGGGATTGTGAGATTGTGGGTTGTAAACCCTTTGGGAAATTTTCTTGGAATTAGTGAGGAATACCAGCAGAGGGAACTGGAAAATTGTGCAAATACGTTTTTCTTTGCATAACCTGTAGCGCTCAATGCGGATTACTGCATTTTCATTAGGTCTCAGGGTTAATCAAAATGGCAATATTTGACAACTGGAGTGGTAATTATTTAAAATCAAACATATTTCATTATATTATGGACACAGGAGATACTTTATATCTGATGGGAGAAATGTATCAGACTAGCTTAACATTTTTAACATCCCATGTAAATCTGATCAGTCTATAATAACTAATAAATTTACTGAAACTTACCTAATGTTACATATATTTATATACGACAGGCTGGTGCTAGTTGTCACACTTTTTACTCCAGTGAATGTTTATCACACAAGGTTTGTTTTGAAAGCCAATTTCTGTATTGGCACATGCCTTTAATGCCCTGGATACAATAAAAGCTAAAACATTTGCCTAGATTTCACATTCACTCCACTGAACATATGTTGCTAGGGTGACAATAGCCTCAATAGTGGGGAGTATTGACACCCTAGAACCTGCCATTAAACAGCCTGTTATAGACCAATTTAAGCTGTGCAACAGATATAAAACAAAGTTATTCATGCAACAACAAAACTTTAAAACAATAAAGTTTAAATCGTTAGTTTTACACAAATACAATAGAGTTACACAAATATACGTAAATAATATATGATTTTGTCACAGATATGAATCACATGTAATTTAATCTGAATCTAATCTAATAAAAGAGTTTATAACTAAGTGCTTGAAACCAACATTCAAAACCAGCTGTTGAATTTTAATTCTTGCATAATAATTCATGTGCAATATATTAAACTTATACGAAAAGTGATTTGCATTGCATTAGTCAATATTAATAATAAGTGATAGATGACATGCATTTTGTTCGTCCTCACCTATAGTGGAAACTACAGTACCGACAAAATAAAAGGCGCCGGTAAAATCCCACCGCGGTCTGAGGGCGTCCACCCGGATCCCCGCCATGTTCGCCTCCTCATAGTGTCTCAGGAACTTTTCCAGATCACTTCTGTTGAGGTTGTACTTCTGGCTGAAGAGCTCAAATCTCTGAGCCCATTTGTCCTTGGCTTGTTTCTCTTTGGGATGCTCCAGCGCTGAAAACACGGCGGCTCCGCACAGCAGGTACAAGATGATAAACAGCAGTAACATGATGAATCTGGCGTTGTCTTCATTCACTGGACCAAAGCCGCAACACGAGCCTCGACATGCCATTATGTTACTACAGTTGGACAGGACTCATAAAAAAGTCTCCGCATCTTACAATTCACGGCGGCGGGCATGCAAATGAAGAAAACTTCGTCGTCTTCCATTATTCGTGAGATGCATGTACAGTAAATTGACTGTAGGTGAGCAATGGTGAGGGATACTCATGCCATCCTTGGAGAATTAAGTTAAAATCCCCGAGAGTTGAGATTCTGGGTGTATCTGGACCAGTCTTGCCGGTTTACACATTGTTCAACATCTGCTAGCCGGTGGTGGTCGCGCGCATCCGGACGCAAAGCTGTAGAAAAGCTGGAAATCTTACGATTAACAAACAGTCCATGACAAAATACACGCATTGCATTTGTGCGTGAGATAAACGGACTCTGGTAAGAGTTTAATGCGGGTTTGTGCAGGCTGAGAGCACATAAAACAGCTGGAAGAAGTCGGTGGAGATGCGCGTGATGTTAGCGGTGAAACAGCGCAAGGAAACGCAGATGTTCCTGCGTTCGCCCGAAACTCCCGGAGCCGCGACGGACACGTCTTTCCAAGCCTGGTGCACCCAGCCCAAACTCAGCCTTTTACTTTGAGGCAGGTGTGACACCTGTTTCAGCCCAAGCGCGCGACCCGATTTTGCGCGTGGAACTTGCTCGGTGATCGGACCAAAAATGCAACGTGCGCGCGAGGTTTTGGCTGATACTCACCTGACGTCACATCGACTCAGGTCAGAGAGGGCTTTGAAATGAACATGCACGACAATGCATTCAAGTACTTAATTTATTAAATAATAACATAATTACATAATGCATAGAGCACCGTAGTATAATGTATTTGTATGGTAAAGTTAAGGGTTAGGTCTGCATATACACACCACAAAATATTGCAGAAATGTTATATTGTATGATATCATCTACAATTCAGGGTTTGAATTATTTTTTAGAATTCATGGCTGCTTTAAAAGCTTACTAATAGTCATCAATTGTTATACCATCAGACAAAGTCGTTTTTTCCGCTTTCAGACAGATTTTGCTATCCATGGCAATTTTTTTGTGCATGGCCCAAATCATAGTTTACTTTCTTAAGTCTCATAACAACTGGCGTCTTTACCTGTAAATATTATATTTTGTTATTTTCTGTTGTAGCAATAAAATGTAATAAAATTGTGTGTTATTGTATATATTTATATAATAATATACCTCTTTTATGGCATCTATTTTATTCTATTTATATTTAAGTCTTGCTTTGTCAAAATGCCACAATAAATACATCAGGGTGTAAGTGACATTTAAATGTTATAATTTATGACATAAAAGCTGAACCATAAATCATGTTACGGGTGTAATTGTTAACACAGTGGCCACTTATTTGCAAGTAAACATATAATGATCCACATTGTTTAGTCCAGACTTCCTGTGTTAGCAAATCAGCTTTGAGATTGATTTTGAAAGACCTTTCAAGAATGGAGAACTCTCTATTTATCTGATCAAAGTCTAAAACGACCCCGACAATTGGCACAAACGGCCGCACAGGGAGAGTCCAATCATTTCAACTGTTCTCCCTATTTTCATCAAATTTAATGATTTATTTCTCAATGTTGAATAAACATTCTACAAAACACGCTTTCCTGTACAAATGCTCTAGAGCAAAGGGTATGTATGCTACTGTATTAAATAAACCTTATATCTAGACTATCTTCTCATGGAAGAAGAAAATTTTCTGGACCACTGGGAATTCCACTGTCAACGTACAGCAGATGTTTTCATGTTGCTAGGCAACATAATTTGAGGATGAGTATGGAACCAACAATTGTATTTTGAACATATTCAATCTGTTACTGATGACAGGGGACTGCAGTCCTTCAAAAATGCATTACAGCATCACCCCAGATACCGTCAAATAAAAAACTGCTCTCGCTGCTGGCCTGGAATCAGTTTGAGAAGACACGTTCATAATCTGATTTTAAAGAAAAGCCAATTTTAGTTTTCACCATTTAATTTAGTTCCCTTTTTATCCGAACTAAATCGATTATATGAAGTGTCTTGAAAACACACTGGGAAATGGATCGGAGGGATTGTCTTAGAAATGATAGCTGTGACCTGCTTTAAATGTTTTAAGATTGCAGTCGAAACATGACTGGGTCAGAACTGCTTTCAATGGTTCAACCAAAAACATCATTCAATTCCATATTAAGCTAATCATAACATGCATGTTTTTGTTAAAGGACTCAAGGAGACACTTAAATTGAAAAATACATTTATTACAAAGCTTATGGTTTCACTGGCTGTAAAACGTCTTCACTTACAAAATGATTAGAATTACGAAAAAAGGTGAACTCACCTCAACCAAACAGAACTAAAATACAGTAGAAAGGGTCTACTGTAAATACAGTAAATGAAACGGCTTACAGTATGTCTGCCGTTTGCCGTCACAGATTAGGACTTCATTCAGGTGGCTAAAAACAGGCCTGACATCAATCTAATGCAGATGATGTCAAGAGTCTGGACTGCTCAAGAAGGTACCCACACGTTTCCATGAGTATCCGGATCTTGAGCGTACGGAATGTTCCAGATCCAAGGTTGATCTGTAAGAGAGAGGAAAATGTAACTGAAAATGAACAACACACATTATTGGAAAGCCCCTGGAGCAATACAGTCTCAAAGCTTGACCTGCTCCAGGCAGAGTTCACAAACCAGAGAAGAATGCTACGAGAAAAATGAATTATGCGTTCAGACCCTACAGAAAATCTCAGCATGCACAGAACAAAAGCTCACGACCTTTACCTTAAGGCGACCTTCTATGACATACGCTCGCTGTGGTACGAATACCATAGTGATTTTTATACTATCAATATAAAAGACTGCGGACAAACTAGCACTATTTACTTAATAATGAATCGTGGGATATAGACTTCTGGAGAGGATGACAAAGCAGCGGTGTCCATGGTAACCAGACACAATTGGATTCAATCACAAAAACACACTGCAGTAGATAAAATGCGTTCAAACACATTGTACCAAACAATGGGCCAAATGAGTCAAACGGTTCACTGTTTAACAGCTAAGATATCATAATACTCATTATATGAGAACATGATGCATTTATACTTCACACAGGCAGGAAAATATACATGATTCACTCATCTCAAAGGGAGTCTGATCCTGAGATAATTGAGTAAATGGCACTATATCCAGTTGTCAAAATAGTTATTCATATAAAAAATATAAAAGAATATAATGATGCATAAAATGCGGACTTATCAAACATGTTATGTGACCTTCTGTAAAATCATGATTTTTGTGCGTAACAGCAGGAATAATAACTAGTTTTGGTCAAAGTTTAACACTCGGGTTTAGGGGGTTTGTTTAAATAAATAATCTTTCTTTAAGCAGTAGTAATGCCTTGCTATGCCTTAGCAATCGTCTTTTATTAACGATTTAATTAGCACAACCATTCCAAGAACGTCTTAAAATGGCAGACAGATTTTTTTCTCCAAACAGCAGGAACACACAGTGGTAGAGCTACACAAACACTCACATTCAGGCTTAATTGATGCCTGGAACAGACGAATTTTGAAGAGACAATCAAAAAGAACAACCTCATATTTCCTGATAATGTTTGCACAGCAGTCTTAAAGCAACAGTTCACAAGAATTAAGATGGTGTCATTTGCTCACCTCCATGTTGTTTTAAATCTGTAAGATAAGCTGAACACAGAGGTGTTAGGTGGAACATCTTGGTCACCATTCACTTCCATTGTTAAAAAAGATGCAATGAAAGTGAACGCTGAAAATGAAAGTTCATAAACTTCGATTAGTGAATAATTATTCATATTTTGGGTGAACTGTCCCTTTAAAAAGTCTCCTCTGTGAATTAAAGTACAAAATAAGGACGTTTTCAGTCTGATTCACAATGGCTGTTATCTCTCTTTAGAATTCACCGTGAGCTGAGAGTGAGACAGTGTGGGGAGGGTGATGAGAAGTTCTGAGCTGATCTGACATAAAACCTTTTTTCTCCTCATCGAGCAGAAATAGAAACTGAACTATATAAAGTTTGTCTTAATATAGAGGTGCAGGTAGACTTAGAGGTGCAGATTTGAAGGCGTCGCTCGGTTCAGTCTGTATTAATATCACAGGTGTTGACAGCAGGGGTGAAATGAGATCATCTAAGCAAGACCAACGTGTGCAAAAGGAACCATCAGCTACATATCACCTGCCACCCAAAAGAGACGTCATTTTAAAACTCTTTTAGACAGAAAAATGGAATTACATGCAGCCACATCTGTTGATCAGCATTTGCCATTATAAATTTAGTTATGAAAACACGGCCAGGTCATATTCCATCACAAATCTACAGAGAAATAATATTAATAATAATATAATATTATTATATTAATATAAATAATAAAATATAAATGCTAAAAATGAACTACTTTTGGAACAAATAAGATGAACATTTATGGCAATGTAACACTTGTTTTAAAGAATTCTTATAGCTAATGGATAGGATTGTTTTTTTTTAATGTTGTTATTTTTAAAAGTGTTTCTTATTACTACAATTCAATATCGGGAAAGGTGGAGAACTTGTGTTCTATTTTTAGCACACATTAAAAGCAGCGCAACAAAAAAAGACAGTGATTTAAAAACACAATTGTTTAAATGACATATAATTATGTTGCGAAATTACAGTAATGAAGCGCTTGGAAGAAAAGTGTTTAATTCACAATGCAAAAAAGGTTTTGAATTATTCTTATTTCTTTAGTTTTCACGTCTCCTCCATTTTAACATAAAATGTGACCTGGATATCTGTCATGACATTCAAATCTCTCTTTTAAAACAAGTAACTTTCTGTCAAGTGATTCAGTACAGTAGCTGATAATCTCTCCACCGGTACGCTGACATAAGGACAAACTAACGGAAGCAACAGCTTTGTTACAAAAGCAACAACGTGATTATTTTTGGATTAGCTGGAAATGATATCGCCGTACTGTAAGTGCTAGCAAAACAAACAGTCTTTACCTTGGCTGAACATTTTCATGTATTTCCTGTCGTGTGGAGAAGGTCAGATAATGAGGAACGGTTGCCATGGCGCAGGGAGAGAAATTTGCGATTGCACCTTTGCTTTGTAAAGCCCATAGATATCTCCCCGTTTCCTAAAAGCTAAATTACAGATCTTAAAAAAGTCTTCTGGTCATTATATAATATGCTGGACTGTAAGGGCTTACAAACATAAAGCTGAGTGTCTCTAAAACAACACCCGTGTGACTCTGTTAGGCATAACTGTCTGACTCTGTAATGTAAACAAGTGAGAAAATTGAAGTGACCTCAATTTGACATGACTATCAACACACATGTGGGGATTTGACAGTTTCTTTCACTCTTCTGTGTGATTCTGAGGTGGAAGGTGTTGGCGATGATAACTTTCAGCTAAGCTTTAATTGAGTGCAGTCTGTCCTGACCGTGGCCCTCACAGAGAGAGAGAGAGAGAGAGAGAGAGAGAGAGAGAGAGAGAGAGAGAGAGAGAAAGAGAGAGAGAGAGATTAAACATCCACTGGTACAGTTCTGTCCACCTGAGCCCATTTCACAACACTCAAATGTCTTTTTATATACTAACATTAAAGTCTGGCACATTTGCAAATCCTGAAGTACGTTTATATTAAAATCTAAAATATTTAAACACAAAATTTATTGCAAATAAATGTGCCCTTTTATTGCTACTGAATGTACTGCTAATATAATTACATGACATTTATAGACTGAACTACATTTGAATTAGACTTATTCATGCCATTTATACTTTTACATAACTTAAAATGCATAAATTGATTTTTTAGGGCTTAAGTTTAATTTACTGCTATAATACACAAGCTAAAAACAACAACAACATCAATACATCATAATCAGTGCAGAAACACAAGCGGACCACACATTCAGAGAAGACCGCCCATTTTTCATCATCCCCAGGCTCCGCCTACTCATCCACTTCAGGGTTGAAGGGTTTAGCATCACTGGCCTCTGTTATCAAAGACCTACACTGCCATGGCAACCGCAGAGGTCTTCTGCCTGAGTTCATAAACTGATGTCCCCCTCCGTTTCAATAACGCCATCGATTACGACGATCGTGATTAAAGGTCGTCGGGGTGTCGCATCAGGGGCGGGGCCACAACGCTGTTATTATCATTTACAAGGACACGGCGCCAACGGCTGCCGGATTTTCTCTGCAATTATGGGGTTGAGCAATCAAACAGTCTTTGACAGAGACAGCCATAAGTACTAGTGATTCTCCATGTTATCAGCTGCGTGTCAGATTGCTGACACGCCACTCCAGAATCACATAATTATATCTGCAATCTTAAAATAAAAGAAAACATGACGGAAATCACATGTTTGCTTTTTCTGGACTATTCTATTTTGGACATCAGGTACCATGCCAACATCATCTTATTTTTCTAGAACTGCTGTTCTCATGACCATCACTCAGAACTCGCAATTTCAAGCACGCTCTGCAAGTCGCAGTTAAATATCATGGCACTTCCAACAAAGGAATGACATTTCTTAAAGCCTTTTCAATGAGGCTGGGTTATTTGCAGCAGAATTCGCAAGATACACGAGACGAGACCTATTTCCTCCACAAATGGATTTTGAACACATGCATAACACACAGTAATTGAAAGAACATTATTTCTGATAAATAATCATGCTGAAAATAAAACCAGGCCCTCAAAATCCAATGCCTTTGTAATGAGGATTATTAATTATAAAAAGAACAAACTGAAAATTTATAACATCAGCTTTATGACTATAACAGCAAATGTGATGCATGTCTCTGGTGTGTTGACAGCAACACAAAACTTCATGCATTAAATGCGATGCCGCATGCATTAAATGGGACGCTGAATGAAAAGAATGAAATGTTTTTGCTTCCTGCTTCTGAATGTGTACTTGCACATTTTACTGCGAGCTATAAAACACTATAATTACACAGCAGATGATAATGAGTTAATTGTCCTCAACATGTCCTGCGGGCCAATAGTTTGAGTTCAGCTGTAATTATTTTGTCAGTCAAAACAAAGCTTGACTCATGACCAAAAAACTCATTAAATCAACAACAGGCAGACAGTTTATGCATTTTGGCATATGGGTAGTTGACCAAGAATATACACACTAAATGTAGGTGATGTTTTTTGTTGGTTGAAAGTCTCTTTAGATCCCGATAGCAAACACTAAGTGGAATAAGTATATATAAATATCGTCTGTGGAAGATGCAGGACCATAAAATGTTTGTCCAATCATTATATTCAGTCCGAATTCAATGATAGGATGTCCTTCTTGCTTGTCAAATTTTGTATTTGCATACCTGTGTGCACTATTGTGGGAGGCGTGGCTTAGGAGAGATCTCTGAACGGAGGGCGGGATCTTGTGCTTTTCAAATCTAGGTTATTATTGCCCGCTCTCCTACCTTTAGCATTTTTCAATAAAACAATTATGTAAGTACGGAATGCAATACATATTTTATACATATATAATTTATATAAAGTCCTTCACTATTCTTTCCAGTCCTTATGAAAATCCAAGACAATGTATAATCTAAGAATTCACCAGTCAATCTGCCCTCAATCAATAAATTCAGACAATCAATAAATCAAGTCAAAATAACCATCAAAAACACTTTTGAAACGAACGCTTTTTGTAAACGTAACTTGCAGTAAATGGCACGCTTTTCTATTATCAACCGTTTGATGGCTTTCAGCACGTTAGCACGCAGGAAATGAAACGGAGATTAATTGTATCATGCACATCACTTGCTCTTCACTGCTGTTAGCATTGAAGAGAAACACTCAGCTATCAGGTGTAGCTGGACACCTCGCTCATTGCCTGTAATGATGTACACATAACAAACACACTCATTAAGAGACGGGCGGCCATAATTAAACAGAGTCTAATTGAGCTACGAGACTTATTTATTATGTCGTCTTTATTTATTTACACTGGGTACTGACCAGCACAGACGGTAACCTTTCATATGCCGTTGGGGCATCGTGCAATTTTTTTTCAGTATCTCCTGAGCGAGCATTTGAACTTTGAATTTCAAAGTAAAGATAAACCTGTCGTCAAAGTGTATTTAGCATTAAGCAAACCTTTAAACATCGACGCAAAGAGCCTCGTTGAAGTGCAAAGCTGTCATTTTAGTTGGCCGTGTTTCATTTGGTCCTTCTTATGACCACAGTTCAGAAAAATGTCTCGTTGATGCTGGAACAAATCTTGGCTTCTTCACTTTTATGGAGTGATACAGGGTTCTGTCTCACCTTTGCTGGAATAACGCTGAGGTGGGAGGTCAAAGGGCACAGGAAAGCCCCTGGAAGAGGCGGAGCCAGGAAACACCTTCTTCTCCACAGGAAACGTGCTCATGTTCTACACAGACATTGAGAAGATAAAATATATTAATGCCTAATGACTTTACAGAGAACCCAGCTAACTGTTTTAGGTTGCAAGAACATTTCTCAAAGTTATAAAAAAGTTATTTTAAAAGTTCTAGGAACGTTTCATTTTCTAAGATGCTGTATTAATGTTATTACTTATAATAACATTACAACTTATAATGTTATTGTTAGAAGAATGTTTTAAACAACTACTTAAGAGTAACGTTTTTGATATACATGATATACTGTATAATTTTACTAATGTTACAGCAAAAACATTCCTGAAAACTTTGAGAAAGCCAACATTCTGAAAACATTTCCTATTAGCTAGGAATTAACAAGTAGCAATGTGGCGAAACCACAATTCTTAACCCAAAACTGAAAAATGTGGATGCCAAAAATTCTTTAAGTTCACACTGGTTGGACTGAGGGCAAAAATATGCATTCAAGTAGTATTTTTCTACACAGTAATATTTCCTGAGGATGTTGGTTAAAAAAAGAGAACAGAACAAAAGAGCATCATTTATTCCAACCCTGTGTGAATTGCCCTTAAGGTCTCCATGACTTCCTCAAATGTGACTATATATAACGGCAGGCCGCGCATCACAAAGTGGTCATCAGACTCTAATGAGAACGTACTGCATCCCCTCATCCTGCTTCCTGTGGAAGAGTCAGAGGACAGCAGAACGGCACAACTTCCATTTGAGTGTCAGGCATGAAGATGGGGGTGTGGGGGGCTGGAGAGATTTAAAGGGCAGTGGGGAATTTATCACCCACATTCAGATGGCAGGAGCTCTACAGGAGCTCAGCTCAGAGAGGAGACTGCTGCAGAAACTGACCTGTTATTTGTGATAAACAGGAGGTGACCCAGAAGCCGTTTCATAAATAGCAGGAAACACAGTACAGTACAGTAGGTAAAAACACTGCTAATGGAGATGCATATTATATTTCTTTAAAAGCGGAACCGGATGCATTAAGTGGATGCTTTTTGAATAGAAAAAACGACCACATAAACACAACTATATACAGTATACATATTTATATTATTTCATATATATATTTATATAAAGAGAGAATGTGTGGTCCACACACACACACACACACATATAAAATGCTTATATCCTTAACCTAAACACCAGCAGAATTTAAGATGTCACTCGTAACACAGATAAATTGTTCTGGTGTCTTATATTAAGTGTATATTAGTGGTTGAGTAGAAACATCATTGAGGTTAACGTGGTCTGGAGTAACATCAGTGAGTTAATAATTAAGCGATTTATCTGCATTTACACTCAATCTGCTGCAGACGGACGGTCTTTATAAAGACTGAGTATAACGCATAACATGCTTAACTGCAATATAAAAAACATCCCATTTCATGCATGTCTCCCATTGTAAATGCCCTTCTGTCAATTGTTTTTTACATACGCTGTCCATAGAGCTTAAGCTGTGATATAACTCTTGATAAATTGTGATTCGTTATAAACTATTTTCCAATCTCAGCGTTCCACTCAACATTAGCCGTCTTCTAAATTTCGGCAATTACCCCGCATTAAATAACATCAAACTCAGAACACAGGACAAAATGAACCAAACCTCCATTTAGAAACAAGTGACTCATCGCAAACTTTGTAGAAAATGCCACAAGATGTTCTCTTTGCTTTGAAAACACACTTTGTATGTTTAGTGGCTTTACCTCTGTAGGTGGCACATGATAACAAGGGGCTTGTGTGGTCACTAATGCACAAGGACGTAACCACTCGATTGATGTATGATGATACAGTGAAACTAAAGAGATGACATGCAGCAAAAAGAACACCATTTGTTGTTAAATATGAAATTACAAGAAGGACTCGATCCCAGACTTTCTAAAACGAGGGAACTTTAATTAAAGCACCGCGGTGACAAACAGAAAAGTGCCTTATTATGAAGATTTCAGAGCATGACTTCTGCAGTTAAAAATACATTTAATAGTCAGTACACAGCCTCATTTGTAACTTAAGCAAGTGGGCAAGCATGAAAATGTGTATTAAATGCAAATGTTATCTCAAGAAAACATGCTAAGCAAATAGTGGAAATGGGAGCCATTTCAGATACCCAAAAAAGTGGTTTATAATGACTGGCTAATTATGGATCCATTATACAGTAACAAAACTTTGGTCATGTAACTAGTCGAAACTCCAGGGAACACTGATGACTCAGGCATCATCAGACTGTTTAAACGTTAAAATTTGCATTTTTTTTCAGCGATTTCCAGCGAGAACTAATCATGACATAAACAGGATTGTGTTAATGTAAAACAAAGAGGCTTCGGGCCACGAACAAACAACATATTCCTTTTGAATAAGAGAGCATAACCTTTCACAATCCTTTTTCAAACTCGTGTCCCCCCCCCTTTTTTTTTGTCGGCGGCAAGAGAACTGAACCATACTGTTGCTTAGCAACTTTTGAAGTAATTCTAAGACTACCCTGACAACAAGGACAAATTACCCTGTGAGTATGTGAGCGCTACACAAAAGCTCTCTCTCTACATATGGAGAAAAGAGACATGTACTCTAAGACATTATCTACAGTATTTACACACAGTGAGCTGTCCTGAGAGTCTGTGGAGGGTGAAGGCAACCCAACCAAATAGTGAGACTGTGTCACTTTTTATTTTTTACACCTTCCATCTCTAAGAAAACTACAGTAGGTGGTTTACAGAGTTCTTAGTCAACATACATTTTTGGCATTAATAACATGGCAAACTAACATCTTTTGTTGGCCAACAAAGCAACTGGAAGCTGTTTTACAACATGGTTAAAGGAAGGGTAGGCGTTTTTGTCATGCTGGTTAAAAGTCTTCTCACAACCTGATAGCAATCACTAGCTAAAGTTGTCTAAATATATTTATATAAATCCGAAAGTAATGATAGGAGGTAGTTTAGCAGATGCAGATTAATGTGAACAGGTTTAAAACACAGTGCAGTTTTATTACAATCTGAACAATTGAGTTGAGACGCAATACTCACAAAAGCTGAAGGCAGGTACAGAACTCCCAGCTCGTAGGAACGCACCATCATCTGGGTGTTGTTTTTCTCCAGGGCGCCCCAGGCAGCTTTAGACAAATTGGCACTGCGGAGGAGACCGGGGGGCAAAATGTCACCAGTGTTGCAAAGTCATCTCCCAGTCATATCACCTAGAATCATCTGTCACTTTAACTAGTAGTTAAATGCTAGCATTAAGGATGAAAAACAGAAACTTTTCAAGTTCCTGCAAATACTGAATAATTAATGTGTTTTGGACTTAGAAATGAGAAAATGACAGAAGATTGTGCCTGAAGCTTCGCATCCACTGAAGGCTTCAATTCATATTAAATGTCTGAATTAATTATTGCTGCACCTGACACGACTGATCTAGAGACAGTGCCACTCGCGGACGCCCGGTTTCCTTACGCGTTTCCACCGCGATTAAAGCTAGAGCTCCGGGACATAGCAGAAACGGAGGCCGTTCATACGGACTGGACAAGCGAGGGTCACATATTCCTCAAAGGGGACTTTTTAAACCTGATGTCCCGATCGAAATTTTGCGATTGAAATTTCCGGCACACTAACCAAAATACACACTTGCTACATCTGAACACATGATGCTACTCTAGAACCCAATCTGAAAGATAATCAAAATAAAAGAGTGTTATTAACACATTGCATTTCTAACCCTTCCTGCTCTCGTACACTATTGCTCACCAGCAGGGCATGTCTTTATCACTTCAACTGTTTGTGCTAAAGGACATGATCGCCTGTATAAGCACTGTTGCATTAGCAGTTTACGGAAACTCGCTAACGTTGCAGAGTCCATTGTATTTACTGAAATTCTAGAAACGTTCAAAACGGACAGTTTTTTAGACGTATTAACGTTACTGTTTGATTAATAAGAATGTCATTCAAACTGCTTAAAATTATGTAACTTTTTAAAACGTTTCACTAACAACTGTTTTTTTATATGATTTAACATTAAAAAATGTTCTACTAACATTACTGCAAGAAGGTTTTTGAGAATGTTTAGAGAACATAAGCCAATGTTCTTGGAACATTCCCTGTTAGCTAGGTTGATGTAATCCTGAATAAACAAACATATCAGGCATATGTTGGATAAATATACGTTTATGGAGTCTAAAGGACTTCTTGGAGAGTAGTGATATCAATACAGCACAGAAGATATGAATCTGCCAGAGATCAGAGAAAAACAAGCGCGCCTTCTGCCGTGAGTGAGATTTTGGCAGCGATGATCAGCTCAGAGAAACAAAGGGGCAGAAATGATGCTCATCTTTCAGTATCAACACGACATATTCAAGACAAAACAATCTTGTACATGCACTGTCAACAAAATCCTGCACAGTCATGTAAATCAGATTTTTATAATTATTTAACTATGTATTGAACTGCATATTTCATTACTCGTCTGTTTAGTAGAGAT
Source organism: Ambastaia sidthimunki (assembly GCA_036877625.1). Classification (NCBI taxonomy): domain Eukaryota; kingdom Metazoa; phylum Chordata; class Actinopteri; order Cypriniformes; family Botiidae; genus Ambastaia; species Ambastaia sidthimunki. The sequence continues at coordinate 17,130 of JAZGTK010000728.1, forward strand.
GCACTAACTGGTTAAAAAAAATAAAACCCTTGTGATTATTTTACCAAATCTGTGATAGTGGTTTTAATGAAGACCTGATCAACATTTAACACTTCGCAAAATTGCTGCTCAGATATCAAGGGATCAAAGAACATAAAAACAGAATCTTCAAAGCCTTAAATTAGAGTGAAACATCAGCTTTCATGTGCCACAGGATGTGCAGGATGTCTAATCCAGAATATATATTAATTTCACATTCAGTTCAAATTCAGACTTATTTATACTATACAATTTAATTTGCATATGGAAAATACATTTAATTAAATGTAGTATTTAATTTGCATATGGAAAATAAGAGCAAATAAGGAGAAAATAAGGTTTGGAATGACATGAGGATTAAATAACATCTGAATTTTGGGATGAGCTTTTCCTTTGAGATCTCAATGAATTCTATTAATTGTGCAACCTCAATTTTCAGCAAACAAATCATGTTTGGGCTGTGTGTCAAACCTCGTGACGAGGAACCAGGCCAGCTGCGAGAAGTCTGGTGATACCCTCATGTATGTTTTAATATGAGGCATCGCGTTGCTCCTTCCGGTGACATCAGCATGCCAGCCACTGTTGTGTTGGAGGAGGGATTGAGAGAGAGAGAGAGAAATGAAGAGAAACAGATAAAACAACTGCCAATATACCCTGACGGTGCAAAAACACCCAAAGATGCATGTCACACCCATCACAGGTGCAGAGAAAATGACTTATTTCACTGTGTAGATGGAGAGAAGAGCTTTCTGTCTGATTGCTCCCCATCTTCAGCCGAGAAAGCACAAGTATTTTAAACATACTGAGCTGAAGTGTGAAGTGCTCTCCAGAGAGGAACTGAGATTGAATCTGCTTGGCGATGGACACATCTTTCATCACTTAGCAAAATTGAGGCCACCAGTAAAATAGCTTATTTATGGTGATAATGAGTTAAAATGGAGGGAAACGGGACGAGAAGCCCATCGAAAAATCTAAGGAGCAAACTGCAGGTCAGACGCGTCTGGGAAAGACATCTGTTTGGATCGTAGTCTGGAGTGTTGTCTGGCGTCGCTTTCAAGAAAATATTTATGGTAACATTCCAAAAAGTCATTTCAGGATACGCATGGATGGGTGTTTTGACAAAATGTGCCGTTTTATGTATAAAAGAATAACAAAACGGAACTTACTGGAAGTACGAGTGAAGCCAGAGTTGTTTTTGGGCTGTCTGTATACTGTACGGTAAAGACCCCCCAGCTGCAGGCATACAAACATGCAAAGTGGCTTGTTGCATAATCACTGCACAGGTGCGAAAACATTTTTTTAAAAATTCAGAACAAAACAAAGAACTGCACCTGGATAACCTTCCAAACTGGTCCTCACATTTTCCACAGACGGATAAATCTAGAACAGAAAAAAATTTTTGTTTTACAAAATATTTTCGACAGAATTGTTTAGTTTAGGAATCTATTGCAATTTAATTCCAGATCAATAAAGCATCTGTCTGTCTGTCTGAATGCAAGTGTGTTTACAGGCATGATGATACTCTGATTAAGCTCATTAGGGCCACAGCATGTAAGGTCATGCAGATGCCCTTTACTGTGTTTCTCTGTGAGGGTAAGATCATTGTATAGAGCTTCACTCGCTTCTGTGTTGCACTCCAACAGAACTGAATTAGTATTAAAGGGAAAGTCCCCCAAAACTGAATATTCTTCCATCACTTACTCACCCTCATGTCATTCAAAACCTGTATGACTTTCTTGCTTCTGAGGAACACATAAAAGATTGTTTTGAAGTCACTTTGTAACCAAACAACACATTGACTTCCATTTTATGAACACAAACCCACTGAGACATTTTTCAAAATATCTTCTTTTGTTCCACAGAAATTCATACAGATTTGAAATGACATGAGGGTCAATGATGGAAAGACTTAATTTGAACTATCCCTTAAATGGATCTTATCTAATATTTATTCAATTGAGACATGGAAACATTAACAAATTCACTTATATACACTAATATTTTTGCATGTACCTGCCACTGAAGTCATTATTGCACCAAGCAACTCACCCAAAACAAACTTTATTACTCACATTAGAGACAACAGATGAGATCATGACGACTCAGTGATGAGAAAAGTGTCTTCCTGCATATGTGCTCTTAATATAGCAAACCTTCATTCAGTTTTTCTGAATAATTGTATCTCTGAAAGGGGGAAACTGAATCTCCCAGCTGCTCAATAGAGTTTCTGATGGTGCTAATTATAAGAGTCCTGGGTTTTTAAGAGACGCACGGTGCCATTAAACCCGATGGTGTCTTTCTCCTTCATCTGTTCACAGTGTGTCTTGACTTTTTGACTGACATTTAACAATAGATACATCAGACAGAAATCAATGTTCTGTCCTTCCATGCGAGTAGATATTGTTATGCAAATAACAGGACCGGAATCACGTAACTATTCACTGTGAACACGGTCTGCAAGTACAATCGTTTCCTTTTTTGTAAACTGGCCTTCTGCGTTTTAAAAATGAGAACATGCTATGAATACTAATTGCTAATTAAACACGCTAGAAAAACGTCACCCATTTTCAAAATTCCCAGCACAGAGGAATTTCTGCACGTAACGCTGATGAGTTTGTGTTCAGGTACACGCAGAAACAGACAGACGCGCTTGTGCGATTCGCCGTCCCTTTTTGATTTTGTTCTCATTAAAACAGAGACACAATTGAGAGCTCATTTATCCAGATACACAAGCAAGCCGGTAGGGGAATACACGACTGTGTTAATCGTAATACTCATCAGGCGACGTTGTATATAATCCAAAGAGGAAACTCACCAGGAGCATCTGTGGCTGTGGCTTGGGTAATGACTTCTCTGCTTTTCCCAGCATGCTCAGAGTAAACTGGAACTCCGCTGCCAGCCATTTAGTCTTATCAAGACCCATAGAGCCAATGCTAGAAAACTGACCAATCACAGGCCACTTCTCTTCATTCTCAATGGGCCGCGTGTGTTCGCCGAGCAGCTGTGAGAAACAGAAACGGTGAGTTATGTTATGTTTATGTGAGTGGAAAGTCCCCAAAGCTCAGGTCATGTAGTTTAGTGGTTTTCAACAGGTTGTTTGGTTCTCAACAGGTTTCGTTTAAAACCAAGATTTTACACTGTGGCAAGCAAACACGGTACACAAATTGTTTAGCATTCAAAAGTGCACAAAAATGTCAAATTACTTATACAGTCAATAAATAATAATATAGTAACTCATTAAACAAAAACACCTTTGTTTCAGATTAACTTGTATATAATATAATCTGGTTTCTTTTATTTTTTGTAACTGCCTGTTGGCCTCTATCATTTTGGCTACATTCTACCAAATAATTTAATTTGCATCAAAAACATCTGTGTGGTTGGATGCACAAGAGACACATGAAGTGTTTCTCTCATTTAAAAGCCTAATTGTTTTTTCCTTTTATTGTAGAGCTATGCACAGTTGTATTTTGTTGTTTGCATTCACATATATATTTTATACTTCTGCTCAATACGAACCAGCCATTCATTTAATAAACGGCTCTTTGAGATAAATGTTCGATGATTATTTAAGCAGGAGGTACAGAAATGAATCTCTCCTCCTGTAGTTTCTCATTCTGCTCTACCTGTGTGATCTGAATTCCCCTCATAAATACAGAAATGAAGTTGAAATCTCTGAGGCATTACACACAGCTTTCTCACAAGCATCAATCGCTGAAACAAGAAACTGTAGCACCACCTCAGAGGTGGTGAAGAAAACGTGAGCGAGCACACACAGACACGCACACAGACAGACACGCACACAGACAGACACGCACACAGACAGACACGCACACAGACAGACACGCACACAGACAGACACGCACACAGACAGACACGCACACAGACACACACACACACACACACACACAGACACAGGCACACACACACACACAGGTGTTTCATATTTTATGGGGACATAGGTGTAATGGTTTTTATAATGTAGAAATGGTATATTTTGTTCCCTAAACTTAACCCTATATCTAAGTTTGGTATTACTATACTTGTGAGGACATTTGGATGTAGTCCACACGCACCTTTCGCAATCTTAGATGGCCCCATTTTTCCATGGCAGGTCCTTGATATCTACCTGGAGTAGAACCGATGAGATACACCCTTTAGAGGAAATAAACACAGAAAACAATGAATATTAAAGGCAACATAAACATGAATACAGAAGCACACGAGTCTCTGGAAAAGAGCGTCTACCCTGCCTATAAATGCTGTTAGTCAAAGGTCTGGTTACGTTATCATTCGTTTAGACTGATGAATTTTCATGACCTTCTCAGTCCCTCTGAAGGAGGAGTTTTTTACAAATCATATTACAGAGATTTTCTGTATCGATTTCCATTTGTAAGTCGGGTACCAATGTTCTGAATTAATAGCTTTAAATGTATTAGTATGCAAATGATACTCAGCAGACAGACTGATGTCATTATTGCTGAGTTATGCAGACAAACATACAGCACAGCAAAATTAGAAATATTACTATTCACTATAGAAATTTCCATATCTTTAATAAAGCTAACATTTAACTAATTTCCATGACCATTCCGGGCCTGGAAGTCACAATTTTAAAATTCAGGCTTTGAATATTATGCACTCTTACCTACATTTAAATACTGGATTTTTTTTGTGCAAAATCTCTTACCGTGTTTCTGACAGATCGTGCTGTTTGATGCGTTCAATCCATTCGGTGAGCTCTGGGGCCCGGTACGCCTCCAGGTATTCCAGCAGGTCTCTTTTGAAGTTGGTGGGAGACTCCCCCGCTGTTCCCGGACTTCCCTCCGGTAACCTGGGGTACAATGGACTCACCCACATCCTGTGAAAGAGATACAAGCAGCGTTTAGTAATGAAGAGCTAATGACAGCCTGGTGGTGAGGACTAAATTATGTTTGGCATTCTACAGACATTTATAATGTCACTAACTGCTGAATAATTTTAATACTTCAGAAAGTTATGCAAGTCAATTTTAGAGAGTTCAATCAGAAGTTGTGAAGCTTTTTCTCAAAAAGAACATGACACATTTATGTTGGTTATATCATTTTCAGGTTTTAAATATAATCTTATATAGTTTACATTTATTAGACCGTATCGTGCAGCACTAATTTTATTATGTTTGACTATAAATGACTGAAATGATGACATGGATCATTAATACCAAATCAATTCCTTTCAATCTTTTTGAAAACCATAAACAAAATAAGCACCAAAATAGATGTTTTCAAAAATAACAGTACAGTCATGAATGGTGCGGCATGAAATATATAATAAATATAAAGTCTATAATTTTTGTGCCACTAGTGGCAACAAACAAAAATGGCAAAAATAAGCAGTTTTCAAGCAGGTTTTGCCATTGATTGCCCAGGAGAAATAGTCCTGCCCCCAAACTCACAACATCGTTTGAGACAACATTACTGTGTCAGGCTGAAGTCCTCAAACAAACAGAGCTGTGCTTTCAAACCATCACAGTATTTACACTATTCTCCTGTCTATACTGCATAAATTGTTTGTATTTTAACAACAGATAGAAGACCTCTAACATCAAAACATGCACACGCAACACCTTAAAGAGACACTACGGATAGCATTAAATTTCAACTGATCTACTTAACACGGCTTACTGAATGAACGCACAAAGACATATTCAACACGCACAACAGCTATGAAAACGTTAGAATGTGTTTAAATGTAGCCAGTGTTAAGTGTTTCTGAACCAAAGCTCTTCTGTGGTATCAAGGTTTTTGGATTCTAAGAGTGTATGAAGACGCATATAAACACAAAACTGTTTTAAGCATCCAGGATCTAGTCCTTTCTCCACCAGATCAGAGATTTTACTGTTTGCAGTATTTACTTCTGTGGGTCAAGGTTCCTACTTTAAATGCCCAATGCCATGAACCAGCTGTAACTTTGCTGTACTAACAAAGCAGGTTAAATAAATGTCCTAATATACCATGACAGATTGTACGAATGTGTATAAAGCAGAGGTTTAAATATTCAGGTCTCAATTTACAGACTTAATTTCCTTCTTACTAATCCACAGCTTAATGTGGGTAATAACCAAAAACCAGTCCAACCTATGACTCCGTATTTTGTCTAATGGACAAAATGTTTAAGAACCTTCTAATATCTGAAAGCAATAGTTAATTCATTACCAATCACTGCCTGGCTGCTCTATCTTTAACTAGTATGAATATAACATTATAAAGAACTATTTTAATAATGGCACTTTAAAAAACAAAATTCGTTTAGGTAATTATTTTGTGCAGCTAATTTATAGCAATTTTAGGTCAAAACGCTGCATACCGCATATAATTGGTTTATTCCGATTTGCAAAGCTCAACACTCTATTTAGGGCAGATCAGCTTAATTTCAATTTACTCTAAGTGTCGACCCTGTGTTGTCATAGCAACAGACAAACGTGTCATTAATGCACGGCTTCCATTTCGGATATGAAATAACAGTTGTTGCACTTGGCAAACGAGCGACTTCAAAAGACAGCGCAACATAAAAACAGAGTAAAGAGCCCATTTGTAAATTGATTGCACCAGTGAGTATAATGTCTCCATTCAATCTTGTGAGTGCAATACTATTCGCTCTCTGTGCGAGCATGTGTGTCTAGCCCCTCCCATTCCACGTGTGGTTTGAACACCCTACCCTTGTGTCTTCTGGTACCAATCGGCTCGGATGAGGTTTGAGGTGAGAATGACGACTCTGAATCCTTCCTCGTACCACAGCAGCATCATTTTTCTGCAAAAGGTAGCAATGTGTTTAAAACAACACTTTTTACATAATCACATTCATTTTGTAACTCCTCTCTGACCTCTATGCAGCATGAAACATTACATTTACACACTATGAACACATTTACCAAGTCCTGTACCAAAGTAGCACAATTATCCTCCATAATAACGTTCGTTTTCTCTAAAAGGAAGTCTTTTTATGTCAAGCTAGCAGTACAAAAGACACTACTGCACATAGAAAAAGCACTTGTACTAATTATAACAAGTACGGCATGTATTGGAATACAAAACCTATTTTCTGCAATAAATGTACTATTGCACTTTAAATGAAGAGAAATCTCTGTTTTATTCAGATAGAGAGAGATTTAGAACTAATTTCAAGGTAAATTAGAGCAGGAAGCCCATACAAAGAAAAAAAGATGAAAACGCTGATCATTTTGTTCTTTATGGTCATTTCTTTTTTCTTTAAATTAATATCAAATAACACAAGCAATTTTTTATTTGGTCTACTGGAGTCAAAAATGCTGAATCTAGTTATGCCTGTTTCTATTATCTGTTGTTGAATAAAACATGAAACGTTAGTTGGAAAGAAAACAGTACTCTAGGAATACATCACATTAAAATTCAAAACTGCTCCTGTTTAACATCTAATTTCAACTCATCACAACACACGCTCAGCTGATAATCTGCACATCCGCATGAATTGCGAGAGTTAACGCTCTCTTGAGCAGCTCGAGTACTGCACACACAATGCATTATGACTGCTCATAAGTGAAACCTGATTATGGTATAAATGAAGATTAATGCTGAAGAAATAAATGATGACACTACACAGAAGGCTGCTGTGTAATGATTCTAAACATGGTACAAATTTGTCAGTTTACATATGCAATGTGTTTTACACGATTACAACTCATTTTAATTTCCCACAATTCATTTCAGAAAGAGAAAGACTCACGTATGATGGGTGCCAAATGCTATGTCCAGTTTGGCCTGTTAAAAGCAAAATAGTCAAATAAAACAACGCACATTTAGTATTGCGTTTTTAATTTAATGACATCTTGTAATAAACCAAGAAGCCAATTATTTTTTTATCCTGTAATCTCACACTTTTCCCAGTACACAGTTATAGAGAAACATAAAATCTTTACTGGACCTCAGACTACCATAAAGTTTAATGCTTCCCTCTGGTGGTATATATAGCTTATTGCAACAGTTTTGGGGGAAAACAATTGTTAACCATGATCAAGCTCTAGAGACCCATAAAAAATACAGAACCTGGCAGAATCTAATGTGTGGATACGGTTTGGCTTGCTCGATTAATCGCGCCTTGGCCTCTCTTTTGTCTCCATGAACGACTATGACAGGTTTGTCCCTTTAAAACAAGGAGAAACAGGAAATCTGTTTAGTATTGCTTTGCTTAGTGTAAACTGCTTAAGTCCATGTATGTGCCAGAATAGGATGCAGTGACACCTCTGGAAGCCAGTGAGTCTCTAATGCTTATGATCTGGTAAAGGTGAGAAGACATTTTACCTAAATTCTGGGGGATATTGCTCCACCATCCATGGAATATCAAAGCAGTAATTAAACTACAGAAGAAGAAAGCGTCAGGCAAAAAAAACAGCTTGTGGTACACTAACCCGAACTCTGTAACAGATGCTCATACGATACCTGCACAGACTCCTTCAGTGTTCCAAACATAGGAGAAAGTATCTCTGTTTACAGAAAAACAACAGATAGGAGGTCATTGTTCCATACAGAATGTTATTCTTTTATTTACCGATTAGACAGACTCTTTAAATACCTTTAACATGCAGAGCTCCAGTGTTGAATTGCTTCTGTATGCCGGTGACTTTGTTTAAATAAAAGCGGTACATGTCATTCATAGATATTAAGCTGGTTTCAAAGAAATCTGCAGGTTCTTCTTTATAATAACAGGTGCCGTGGGGGCTCGGAGGGCGTTTGACTTCCGTTTTCTTTCTCTTAGGACTTACGTTCATTTTCTTGGGTTTGTCTTTTGGAACAGATGGTTCCTCATCGTCACTGCTGGAGAGGGTCCAGCCGCCCTCATCAGTGTCTCTCTTTCTCTTTACAGCAGGTGAGACATTGCTTTCATACTTTACAGGGTTTGTTTGATTCACATGTGCTGCTTTTCTAGCCTCAGACCCTATGCAGGGAGCAGACTGCTCCTGCACATTAAGTGTTCTTTCCTCAGTTTTCTGATTTGGACACTTCTTGGGTTCTTGTTTAACAAAAGTGGTGTTCTTACTGGGTCTGCTTTCTAAATCGGGTTTAATTCTTGGTGTGACTGAGTCCTTTTGAGGGGTTGGAGGTATGATGTTGTCTTCTTCTTCACTGTCTGATATGCTCCACCTGCCATGCTGACTCTCCTGGGACATTTTTGCTACCACTGTGGGTCACAAATAGCATTTTTCTTTTATAGTCACAGGGAAAAAATTAAACCTGCAGAGTTACATTTTTAATGTGCACCATGAACTGTCAGAATATGTCATAACATACAGTTATATAGCAGAATTGTTGAAATACCAATGCAAATGTAATGATAATAACATCAATGTTATTATTGCTTAGACTGATGGAAACGTGCACAAGATTTAACTGCCCCTCTGTGTCACGTGAACAGGTGATGATCACAGGGATTCATCACATGCCAGAATCACAAAATTCAATGTAAATAAGTGTAAACTTACAGGTGTGACGAATCGTACAGGATACTGGATAGAAATGCTGCAATTATACAGGAAGCTGTGACCTGCATATATATAGTTACAACCCTTGTAAAATCGTGTCTATTGAAGACTTAAAAGAGTAAGAACGACACAAAAGTTACTTGTGTTTTGAATCTTCTTGAAAGAACTGCTCTCGTGCCATACATGTGTAGAAACAGTGTAGAAACAGCGCCAAAACGCTACAGTACACATCAAAATAAAAGTCTGGTTGAGTTATCGACACAACTCGCTTTGGACTGGATGTTTGCCTGGATGTTTATCCCACTGGAGGATTTTCCATGGGCATAAATATTCAGCCATCATCATCAAGTCTTCAATTTATCATTTATAATGTCATTTATTGACACTTATCATTTTAATGAAGCTAATGGGAACAAAATTAGAACAAAAACTGTTACAATTTAATGATAAACTAAATCAAGGGATGAAAGCATTAAATATTATACAACAACTATATATTTTACTTATAAAAACAAATTACAAAATGAGCCCCCAAATAAGTACTAATTATGAAAATTACAGTATGCTTGGCTTTTACGCTAGAGTTTTATTTTGAAAATTGGGTTTGCTGAAATTTACTGGGGTTCCTGGTTTAGTCACGTGTTTCTGTTATCCAATCAGCGTCTCTGGTGCTGCGGGCTCATTTTGAAGCGCTGTGCAGCGAAAGCCAATGAATCGCGTTGTTGCAGTTTCTACGCAAACATCCATAACTTTCCAGAAGCTGTTGGATATTTATATCACGCTTGAAATTCCCACCATTGGAAGAATGACAAGCTTAAGGATTGAAAGAGAAATGAACGATGCCGATAGGAAAAAAATCGAGTTGGTAAGTCTAGTTGATGTTATTGTCAAAACAGAAATGATTAATAGTTATGAAGCTTGTGAATTGATCTGTGATTCCGCTGGAAACAGGTGCTGGTGTGAATGTTGACATGCGACGCTGTACAATATTGTGTTTTACATTTGTACATTTACTGAACTGTCCTTAACAAAAGAAAACAAGTTATGGTTTAACACGTTACAAAGATGAATTAAAGTGTACTCATACTATCGACATACTATCGAAATCATACTACGTTAGATGTCCATGGTAAAGTTCAATCTTATTCGCATTTTAAATTGAAGTATGTAATATGTAATATATATTCTTGGTCGTACTGACTGCTAAATGAAATGTAAAAAAAAAAAAAGTGACGCCCGAACAGGGACTTGAACCCTGGACCCTCAGATTAAAAGTCTGATGCTCTACCGACTGAGCTATCCGGGCTCTGAGAGGTGCGTGAAAATGACGCAGTTAAATGACGCGCATTACTGATGACAGGTTCATGTTAACTGCGAACCTGGTTGTTAAATTACCCAAATCTAGTTAGTATTATGTTGTTATGTTTGGAAACACTTAAACATTCTCATCTGTGTGTATTGTTACACGTTACTGTCCAGCTAACATTTTGGGGTTGTGAAACCGTTTCCGTAACGTTTAATAACAAAACGTTACAGTGTTATAAAAAAGTATAGTAACGTTCAAAACGTCCAGTTTTAGGCGTTGTTTTAATGTTATTGCTTGTGTATAAGAACGGTATTAAAATGTAATTCTGTAACGTTTTTAAAACGTTCTACTGACTACTTAGGAAGAGCGTATTTGACATGTATCATATATTACGTTACTGCAAGAGGTTTGTGAAACGTTTAAAGAGGTTTTATGTAGTGTTGCAGTAAGGTTATTTTTGAGCTTGTCTCTGAATGTTATTTGTTTTTAGGTGTTTCATCAGTCTGATGTGGGTAGAAAAGGTTATTTGTCGCGAGAGGATTTAAAGATAGCAGTGGTCATGTTATTTGGATATAAACCATCAAAGGTAAATATTAAGGAAGCAAATCATTTAAGCCAGTTTTTGATATGCGGCCATAAAATACACGTACTTATACAAAATACAGCATATGTTGCCTTTCAAATCTTACAAACTAGGCACACATACTCATTGCATTACTTTATATATATTGCATAATTTTATACCTGAAGAGTCTTGAATCACATGCTTTGATTAATCCAAATCACTATAAAAGTAAAACTTGTAAAATCATCTGATTCGCAGACACGAATTTCCAGTCAGAAAGCCGAAAACAATCTGCGCATGCGTATTGATTTGCCGCCTTTAAAACCTCAATAATGAAAACCGACCAAAAGTTTATATATATATATTTTGGGACAAAAGCTGAGGAAAAACCTTTGTCAAACAATCTTGCCTTAATGGATACATTATTTTAGAAGCAAATATTGTATTTTGTTTTACCAATGTAACACGTATATTACTATAGGGTTAATTTTGGGGTTTGTGTTGGGGTTACTGACTGAAAATATGTGCTGTCTGTGTTTCTAACACTTTTATTTTGGTTGTTAGTACATTCTGGGAACTAATCTTAGCATTTTATGCAGAAATAAAATGTTTGCATAACTGTTATCTGCAAATATTTGACTATGTAGCTAATGTACACAGCTCTCATTCATTCATAGCCCTGGGGGGAAACAAATCCAATTGATAAAAATCAACTTTTCTTTATACACAAGATTTGTTTTGAATGCCTGTGTTGTATGTATATGTTATATGAGTAATTTTGTATTTTCTCTTGCAGTCAGAGACAAATATCATTATGGAGTATGGCTCTGTTAAAGATTGCCCAGGTAAAACTAACAAATTGCTATTTTATTAAATCAGCTCACTTCATTGTGAATTTTGAGTATATAAAGGTATATATAAATAAAGGTCTATATCGCTTTTTATTCAGACATATCTATAGGCCTGTTGTTTTTCAGTAATGTGTTAAAGTTATTGCAATTAATAAAATTGATTGAATTACCAAGTGGGTCATAAACAAATAGGCTTTAACATAATTTACATAGCAATGCCTTTTAAACAATGAATAGGTTTGTCTACACAGCATTTAGTGCATTGAATGTCCATATATGGTTTATACCTATTGCTTGAAACCACCCACCTATTTCAATGCTGTTTATTTCAGTTTTGGGATCCACCTTCAGTAGACACTCAGCCCACACTAATTTCACTCCAGATTCTTTTTGTCTATGTGTGAAACCAAATTTTATACCACTCAAGTGAAGTGAAAGGAAAAGGAGCTTGACTTAGACGCTGTGTAATCTTTTTACACATTGCCAGTAATGAAATCCTGACAAACAACGGTGAATAATGTTGCCGTGAAATGCATACAGAAATTCTACAGGCCCTTTTGACAGACAGAAACGCTGGAGAAAATGGGGAGTTTGGCAGTGCGTATTTTGAGGGGAGACGTTAAACGGTTGAAGACCTAGATTAGTAAGTAATTTGTTTCTTGTTTTATCCCACAAGCAAATTGCTTTTGTATGCTGCCCGGTGGGAAAGCATAAGATAATCTAGTTAAAGTGCCATTCTTTGTGCGATGAAATATTCCACCATTATATTTTGCTCAGAGCAAATGGTGAATTAAATTGCCCCTCTTTTGAATTTCATGTGATTACTAAATTAGTGATGGTCGGGCAGAGAGGGCTGCTGGTGGTAACGTGGGAGGCTTGACTAGACCGGGTATCGAACCGCTTTGGCAGACTCATCGCTCAGAAAAGAGGCCACTTAGGGCTTCAGCGCTACCCAGCGCATACAATACTACTGCCACTTGTGTCGCCCACTCACCCTCTCGCCTCTGTCCTTTTCTTTATCTCGTGCTCTTTCGTTTCTTTTCACCAGTGAAAGAAGCAAGAAACGGTCACACAGCAAGATATCCCACTAATTGTGGTTTCATTGGCACTGTGTATTCTGTTAAATTTACTGTACGTGCTGGATTCTATGACATCTCTGTGAACAAAAGACCAAGTCTTGCTAAGAATACTTTGCTGAGGAGCACTCAGATAATGTCAAGTCGTTATTTTAATCTGCAAATGTAAACCTAGTCTTTCCAGGGCTTATAAGAAAAACATTTAGTTATAATTACCCTTTATTTGATCATCTGAACCCACAGAAACCACAAACAAATGCTAGATGAAGCAAAATGTTTTACAAAAAAGTTTTACAAACTTTGTTTCTTAAAAAAAATCATGTGACTTTTGGACAGAGAGAGAGTTTTATGTGTTTAGGGAAATATAAGTGAAGGGCAAACTGCCTGATTAGGTGTGTTTTACATCTATAAACATAAATTACAATTTAAGTCATATAGGAATCTAACAGACGTTTAAGTCTACATGATTATAAATGAAACAGCCTTCTTATTTGTGCTGTCTGACTCACTTGTCTTTTGAAAAAGTAAAAAATAATGATTCGCTTGTTGTGTTTAGAAAGAAATCCATTCTGTTTTCATAACGTTCTTTCATCACCGTTCTGTTAGGCGTGAGTTTCCCAGCAGATGTTTAACAGTGTATGTTTTGGCATGGATCAAAGTGTAGTGGAGCCATCAGGCCTGTTCCTGGATCTCTTAATTAATTTGCTCCTGTCCCAAAAGAGATTTATCCCCCAGTTCCTCAGCCATCACTGTCAGCAAAGCCCACCCAGACCATCCTGCTAAACTCCCTCTGTATGTTTGCTATTTCCACGAGAACGCTGTCTAGAACTCCCCAGCCTACCTTTTTCATCTCAATAACAGCACTCAGAGAAAAAATGACTACCCTGCAGGCAAGAGGGAAAGATATTACTCCTTTAAACACAGTGCTTCAGAGGAATGCCATGTAAAGGCAGAGAACGCACTTCAGAGAAGAGCTTTGTAATAAACCCAAAATTCTCTCTCTCAATCTCTCTCTCTCTTTCTCTTTCTTATAGGGGTCCCACTGAACCAGTTTATGTCTCTTATGGGAAGGAAAATGTCAGCTGAAGATCCTTATGAGAAGATGAGGCAGATCTTCAATGCATTTGATGTGCACTGTATGTTCCTCCTCTCTACCTCACTGTGCTCCACATGTTTAACACTTTTACCTCAATGCATCTGAGGTAGTTTTAGTGCTGATACTGAATCTGAAGTCTGAGTCTGACCGCTTTCTATGACAGACCTTTTGTGTTGCCATTCAAATGGTTTGTGCATGTGACATTTAGCTTGGTTGTGATATCTAGCGTATTATTAAGCAGGTTTATTATAGTATTTTTAACAGGACTGTATTAGTGGGTAAGACATGTGCTCATTATGTCAGTAGAGGGCGCCATGTGCCCTGTTCTTCTGTCAGTTTTGATAACCTGCCATGGACACACTTCCTGTTTGCTGTGTTTTTCATCCAGACTTTATGACCGAAAACAAACTCTAGTTTTCTGTTCTTTATTTATTTCCTTTTTCTAATTAGGCACGAATGTGGATGTGCATATCTTGAGCTGAAAGATTGTTCTTAAAGGGATATTTCACCCAAAAATGAAAAGAGTTAATATTACTCATCCTCATGTAATTCCAAACCTGAATGACTTTCTCTGTGCAAGACAAAAGAAGATATTTTGAGAAATGTCTTGAGAAAAGACTGTGGGTGCCAATGTTGTTTGGTTACCAACATACATCAAATATCTTATTTTGTTTCTTAGAAGCCATAAGTCATACAGGTTTGGAATAATGAGGGTGAGGAAAGGATGGAAGATTTTTCATTTTTGGTGAACTGTCCCTTTAAATGCTCTTTTATTCTTACAGAACTCACAGAAAAAATACAAACTGTTCTTCTTCTACAGTCGCTGTTTCTGAACTACCTTTTTGTCCCCAATGATGTCATTCTGTAAAATGAATAGTGCCTATACCAGCGTTTGAGGCTCAGTGGCTGTGTAAGTACACAGTTAAATGGGTCTCATGGTCTCTGCGGATGGGTCCGCCCTCCGTGGAACTGTTTGTGGGAGGCAAATGTATAATTAACTAATTAATTTTGTCATAGAAATAATTGAAGTGGTTATGTTAAAAGTGACCACAGGAGGAGGATATACGTTAACCCTGGTTGAATGTGCTCACAATAGTCAGGGGATCTTGTTTCATTAACCTAGCCGACCCATTTTTAAAGAGTGTTTTTGGGCAGAATATTTATACATGTAAAGTCCACCTCTTTTTTTTCAGATGTTGGATGGATACTGTATTGCCCCAAGCTTTTCTCATTCACTTCCCCTGTATCTCCCTTGCATCTCATTGGCTTTGAAATATCTCAGACTTCCTGTTAGCTTCTAATCAGGCTTTGTAGCATTTACATTCTCTCAAGACCTCAAATAGTCCCCAGCAATTTTAAAAGTACCAGCCTTTTAAAAACTACAGTTGCCTTTTAATTAGAATTGTGAATGTTAATGAACCATCAAATTCATCTCCAGGACCAAATTGCTGTGAGCGAGTTCACTCAACCCTTGTTTGAATTCTGAGCGACCTGAAAATTAGCTAATTTTTGAACGGAGATGGAAAGACTGATTCTGACTTGGAACTTGGCGGTGGTCCTGACGGTATATATAAGTGCTGACAAATGACACAGCTACGAAATTAATGTATGCTTCAGATTTTAGGAAAATGTGCTTTCCTTTATGTAGCTGGAAACTTTACGTGTGAACCGCAAGTTGCAGCCGACTTAAGTGTTGTGATGTAGTTCAAAGTGAAGTGGAAGAATTGAGGGTATGGCTTGTTTTTTCCCTGCAAATTGATTGGGTCTAAGAATGTAGGTGTTTCAAAGTTTGCAGCAAGCTACTGTTGGAAGGGAGCGTCAGCCGTCAGACTGACATCGTCAGAGAAGGTCTGTCATTCCAGACGGGAATTAAATTTTCAGATTTTGATTAAAGATTACGAGGATACATGGATTAAAAAAAATGAGTGCACAGAAAAATCAGTCATAATAAACTCTGTAATATTCCACAAAAAATAAGATTAGTGTAGTTTGATTTCATGGTGATTTTAAATGGCAACATGTAGGCAGGTGTTCTTCAGCAGAGCTTACATGCTCGCAAAGTGTCTTAATAATTTCAACAGTTCTCAGATTGATTGTCTTTGTTCCTCTGCCAGCTAAGCTTTAACTCTATGTCCGGGCTTTCTCTGCCTGTTGTCTCTGTCAGTCTGCCAACACCAGCAAGTCCTCTCCAATCTGCTTCTGAACAGTCGGCGCAGGATGAGATGTTTGACTGTTTTATCTGCACCGTCACCCCCTCCTCATCTTCAATGGGGACACACTGGAAGCTAAAGCGCGCTGAAGTGCGTCACTCCCATTCAGAGCTGAAGTGGCAGCCCGCCACAATGACAGCTTGGAAACCCTCCCGTTCTCACCCGGTGTAAAAGTGAGCCGTGCCCTCTGTCGATGGACGCTCAAACTTTGACCCAGTGTGTCTCTATCCTTTATCTTCAAAACATTTTTTGTCCAATGCAATCGACAGCTAAAAAAGAAAAACAAAACACCTTTCAGTTGCGTTAATTTGCCTTGGGGTGTTTTTATTTAGACCTTATGGCCATCAAAAACCTTTTTTGATTTTTGATTTTTGATTAATTTGTTTTTATTTATTTGTATTCTTAATCTGTCTTTAATTCTTTAAACACTCACTAGAAAAAGAACTGTACTGAACTTCTTTTTTTGTCTAAAGTCCTAGCACCTTTTTGCCATTATTTAAACCTTGCAGCTGTGTATGATTTTTCTATTCTTTACTGAGTAGCTCTGGCAGGCGATGTGACTGCGCGTCTGTCCCCGAGGTTGTGACTGTGGAGGGCAGCGTTTTGTTACTGGTGGACTGGCGTTGCTTGGTCTGGCGTGTTGACATGCATGTCACAGTGCTCCCCAGACCCCTCCACCCCCCCGCCTCAGCTCAGCACGCAATTCACCAGACACGCTAAACAGATTCTACTCTCAGCTCTGACTTCGGATGTGCACGCTTTAAACTTCCTCAGGGGAGCCATTTCCTGCGAATCAAAGTCCTGCATGCCAGCCGCTGAGAAGAAGGCACAACAAGCTGTTCCTCTGAGCTCTCGCTGGTCCTGTTGCTCAAGATCTTAGCCAAAAGTGTGAGCAAACTCCACCACCGGTCCTGTGGTGAGATGAACGAGTAAAGAAAGCTGATTTTATTCCTTAAAGTCACCATGAAACGGAAGTTATGTCTTCCCCATGGTGACGTGTAGCTAAGTGAAACTGTTTTTTGGAATAAGGAAAACATGTAGGGCGGGACTTGAATCCTTTTATGCTTCAGAAGTTTATTGGATAGTTGGAGGAGAAAATAAGAATAGTACATTTTGATTTCATGTGTTTTTGATTTCTGGTTTTGAACTTTCAGATAATAGAATGAAAGCAATTTTTGGAGATACTCAGGTGTGCTCTTCTCCTCTGTGTCTTCTCTTATAAAGTGTGACGCTCTTTTAATACCCCTAACCCCAAAGAGAACAGCCTTTTGATGTTTTAGATGAGAGTATTTGTCTCATTAACTTTTGCTCTGGGTTTCTCTTTCTGGGCTCTTTCCAGGTCGTGGCTTCTTGAAGCTGGAGGACTTCAAAAGTGCCTTCAAGCAAGTTGCTCCTCACCTGTCGGAGAGAACAGTGCTGGATGCTTTCCGGTAAGAGTTCAACTCTTCAGTGTCTCTTTAACCAGGTGCCTGCGGCTCATTTGGGGGCCCCCTGTTGAGGATCTAAAAATGACCTAAGGGATAGTTCACCCAAAAAGAAGATGTTCTGAGGAATGTCTTTGAGGGAAAATATATATTATTTTAATCCTTTTAAAATTTAAAGACAGATCAAGCAATGTCTTAATGATTGGTTATTGTTTAGTTATGCCAGTCTGGATGATTTACTGGATAGAAGTTGTGGACAGTGGGGGGGCTTGAAGTCAAGAAGGTTGAGATCCACTGATTAGAGATTAATGCATTTTCTGATCCTCTTCTCTCTCCTCTGTTCCTCTTGATTTCCGTTTCTAGAGCAGATTACAGAGCCAGATGAATGTAATTATGCCATGAATGTGATGAGTCAGAAAGGGATTTTTGTGCCCAGCGCTCCCACCTCCACCACAGCAGCAATCTCTGTGTTTGGCCATCCAGAAACAGTGGTTACTCAAACCCATCCAGTATGAGCTGAATCGTTTGATACAGTCCCACATGAGCAGCGTGAGGGCCTGAGAGTTTAAGGCTGGCGGTGTTGAGAGCTGTTTGCTTATTAGGGCGAGAACACTGAACTCCCTCAGGAGTTTTTCAGCCCTGACAATCCCCTTCCACTTCTGTTTAGGCCCCACGTGTCTCTGTGCACCGCGCTCTTACAGTCTCGTTCAAAAGCGCTCTGAACAGGTGGGATTCCGAGCTTGCTCGTGCTGTGTGTTCACACCCATTTCAAACAGTTATCACCAGACCCACAGCTATCGCCGGATCCCAAAGCCAATATGACATTCCACAATCTCCCACTAAGATCTCTGCATTACTTTCGTACTATGACGCGTCTAGAGGTTTCAGCTCGTCTCCCCGTGTTTACGATTATGGTGACACATTATTATCAGCCCTCTGCTGAGTCTCTCTGCTCTGTTTCTGGTCTTCCAAAAGCTGATGTGGATGCTGTATGTAGTCCTGAGACGGGGGGCAATTCATCTCTTTCATCCTTTGTTTGAGGGCTCGAGAGCTCGGCTGTATGCCGGGAGATGTGATAGCTGTCTCCTTGTGCCTGTACTTGTGTGCGTTTGTTTGTTTTTTTTGGAGAGATTTAGGGCTTTGTTTGCTGTGACTCATCCTCTGCAGTCAGGCGACTGCTGCGTGTTGCATCTACTGCTGAGAGCTGCGCGGTTGTCCTGCAAGGCCAGTTAATATACAAACACCCTCTCGCACCACACAAATCCTGATCACTGACAGCAGGGATACGCCGTTCGTTTGACCTTAAGCTCAGCTGATGTACTAGAAGGCAATAACATCCAGTCACCAGGTTACAGGTGCATGCTAGCGCTGCATTAGTTGAGTGGCTTATAAACGCAGGAGGTATTGTGTGAGCATTTTCTTTTAATTCAGCGTTGCAGACGTCAGATCTGAGGTGAACGCACTGTAGGGCTTTTGAGAGAGATAAAATATATTTTCTTTTAAAAAGAAAAGGCTCTTCACAATGCCATAGGATTTGAATTAGCCATAGAATTTTGGCTGTTATTGTTTCAAGAAGGTTCTTTTAATAGAAAAAATGGTTCTTTAAACTATAAAAAGGTAAAAAGATTCATTTAAGAACCTTTGACTGAATGGTTCTTTGGAGAACACAAATCTTTGTTCTATGGCATCACTGTGAAGAACTTTTTTTAAGAACCGTTTTTTTAAATAAGTACCTTTGAAACATTGTTAAAACCCTTGAAGTATTTATTTTATGCACACATTTTCTTTTTTAACCTAACTGGTCATTTCCTCCCACCTGCTAACCTACTTGACCTTCACCAGTTACTGTCTATGCACTGCTACGACAAGAAGTTTAACTTAGAGCAGAGAAGCACCTGGCTCACATAGAAACTCTCAGTGTGATCGTGTCTTAGCGTGTTGATGCGCGTGTACACTCAGGTCCCCAGCTAGCGTGCGTGCAAAGTCATAACCTTCACGCCGCTGTGCCATCTTGTTTTCTCTCCGCCTCCTCCGCTTCTCCTCCGCCCTGTCATCCTGCCACCGCTGACAGAGTGTGGCAGTAAACGGACGGAATGGAAAAATGGAATTCCAAGGAAAAAGTGAAGGGAGAGAGAGAGCTCACCTTGAATGTTGTGTTTGGAGTTTATCTCCACGCCCAGGGCTGCGTTTAGAAAAGATTATCACAACAAAGTGATAAGCGGTAAAGTCCGCCTTTGGTGTCTCTTTCAGAGGGGTGTACGGGGTGTGTGTGTGTATGTGTGTGTTGTCAGCTTTGCTTTTCTTTGTACCCAGAATCTGTGTTTGTGTTGCGCCCCTTTTGTGAAGAAAAGAGCAACACCCTTGTCCTGTCCTTTTTGGCATAATTATAGCAGAACAATGGAGCGCCCCGCAGGCTTCAAACCATTAGCAGACGCGCCGTTGCCTCTTTATGTGCTAGAGATTGATGGACACGCGGTGCCTTTCTGAATGAATGTTAACGGCGCCATTTCTCCCCGCTGCTTGTTGCTATGGTGACGTGGTACGCAGCGCTAGTGCCATCACACCTTGAGCGCTGCTCGCGGTTGTTTTCCTTTTTTCTCCTTCTCCGCTACTCTCTGGTTTTCTCTCCTGTTGTCGCCGTTTCCAGGGCAACTATCTGCCATCACCTTTCCATAAATACCTGCTGAACACATTCTTGCAGTTCTTGAGTTACAAGAATGCAGCATTTTTCCTCTCCTCCCCCTCCACATCTCTCTCCTGCTCTCACCCGCTGAGGAATCTCAGGTTTCTCATTGTTCTCCTCTCTGATGTCCCAGCTTTAGCCTCTTTGTGCTGACAGACTTGTCCTTAGCAATAACTCTGATGGAAAAAAGGAAAAGCTTATTTTTCCTTTACTGTATATCATTTCATGCTTATTTTAGCAGTTTTTTAGATGCATCTGTTGACTGATTTACTTTACCATTTTTGTGATATAGTTAAACCCAGACGCTTTACATATAGTTACAGCTTTACATGTACCTTTTATATTATGAGTGATTAATGTTATATATCACATATATCAAAAACATTATTCTTAACATCTTAGTGGAATGTTCTAAGAACTTTACTGAATTAAAAAATGTTTGAATAACATTTCTATAACTAAGCAAGATTGTAATGCAACATTTAAAAACGGTTTTAACATTCCTAGAACATTAAAAATGACAATTTTAACATTTTTATTATTTGATGGCAACATTAAGAAAGCGTTCTTACAACATAAAATGGTGAGCTGGGATCTGCTAAGACAGAACTGTTGATACCAACAAAACTTAGATAGGGTTAGATAGAATATGTTTAGATACATCACAAATGACAAACAACAGGATTTTAAAATGCGATCCTCTATTCCTTCAACACTGTAAAACACGCAGCTTTTAAGTTTGTATCATTTGTATTGAGGTCAGTCTTTTGATTTTTTTATTGGTAATGCTTCTTGTCATTCAAATTTGCAGGTCAGAGTTCACCAGCTTGTTTTGCCTGCAGTGGAACCGTCCCTTTAAGAATCTGCCACTCGTAACATGTATAATGCAATCAATTTTATCGAAGTTCAGATTAATTTTGGGTTGGATATGCTGTATCAAAAAGCCAGTGGTGGCGTTTATTTTGCTCTCTTTGCTTGTATTACTTTGAAATTGAGTAAAACAAAGAACCGTCTGTAAAATAATGAAACCACTTGGCCGCATCAAAGAAAAGTGTAATTGTATATCTCTCTCGGTTGTACCACTTTACTGTAAGCGATAAGTGGTGGTATACTCACAGTCCCAAAAATGTCTTGTTCTCTGCTTTTGTCTTCAGAGTCTCCCTAATCTGAAATAAAGCCTAATGAAAAAGTGAATTAATTAGCATTCTTAAATTAAACTTCTTCAGTAGTTTTGCCTTATTATCCAATGAGTGCTTTTTATGTGCCTTTAAAAAAATATTAATGCAAATTACTTCACAATGTGAACGCCTAAAGCAAGAGGATGTTGCGAGTATCTCTCAGAAACAATGTTATACCTCAGTTTTTAAACTTGCATCCCAGCTAGCAATTTTAGGTGGTAAGAACGTTTTTCTGTTTCCATTAAGTTATAAAACATTACAAATGTTAAGCTGAATAATGGACTTCAAATGTCCATTTTTTTTACATTTTTCACATTTTTTAGATGATGCATTAATATTAAGAAGGTTATTCAAACTTTGAATAACCTTGTTAATAAGTTTTACAAACATTCCACCAACAACTTAAGAATAACCTTTTTGATATATGACATATATAACATTGAAAAACATTCTACTACTGTTACTGCAAGAACAATTTTTGATAACTTTGGGAACGTTAGCCAACGCTCTGAGAATGTTTCCTGTTAGCTGGGTTAGTTCTAGCAGTTACTGTTCTTCCCTGTTGTAGTCAGAATTAAGGGGCCCAGCCGCATGTAGTCTTATATGGGGTTGCCATTCCCTCATGGTATTTTTTTCCCAAGAGTGTGGAAGAGAGAGAGATTGGGGGGGATGGGGAAAACTCCTACAGATCAGTAGCAAATTAGCCCTGCCTGGTCTCAGCGTGAGTGCATTTACTGTATATTGAGAGTTTGCCCTTTCCCTTTGCCACCATATCAAGGTAATTACATTTCCTTTGTAGCGCTTTGAAAGGAGGTATTGCTGGCCTGGAGTTCCACTGCCCGCCCATGGAAGCACAGAGTGCATAAATCCCTTAAAATAGCTCCTTTTTTCGTCTCTTCCTGCTGATACAATAAGCTTAATGAAGGCACAATAACGCAGCCGTTTCAGCTCTGCGCCTGACGCTCAGAACGTTGCTAATGGTGAGCTGAAAAGTGGCTTTCGGAAACGGCATTACTCTTGGCTGAGTGGTGTTTTTCTGTTGCGCGTCTCTGTGTACACACACACACACGTACACACACTCTCTCTCACGACTGTTTGACAGTGCAACGGACCTGATTTTGCGGGAGGTGGAATAATCTAATTTCAGCTGATTTCCTTCATTTCTTGTTTCCCTCCCTCATTTTTTTGTCATTGTGTCGAATTAAAATTGCAGAGAGAGGCCATCAGTGTTCACATCAAATTGAGGGTTATTTTCCTGTCTTTAACGCCGACCTCGTCGGGCATGCAAAGATGCAGAACCCCAGCTAACAGTGAAAGGTTCTCAGAACATTCTCTAAAGGTTTTCTCCATGTTATCAAAACGTTCTTGCAGAGTGTATTTTTAATGTTATATATTGTCAATGTCAAAAATGTTATTCTTAAGTTGTTAGTGGAACATTTTAAAAATGTTACAGAATTGTAAATTTGAATGATCTTCTTAAAACCAACCAGTAACAATAACACAAAAACTGGGCGTTTTGAAAATTTTTCATTCAAAACATTCAAAATAACATTTTTTGTTACTTAATGGAAACGTTAGGGAAACATTTGTACAACCTAAAATTGTTAGCTGGGTAGAA
Source organism: Ambastaia sidthimunki (assembly GCA_036877625.1). Classification (NCBI taxonomy): domain Eukaryota; kingdom Metazoa; phylum Chordata; class Actinopteri; order Cypriniformes; family Botiidae; genus Ambastaia; species Ambastaia sidthimunki. The sequence goes on from JAZGTK010000728.1 coordinate 40,648, forward strand.
GCAAGACAGCTTTTCCTTTAAGAATTTCCTTTTCACTTTCCTTTGTTGACCCGTTCTCTTTTTGTCTGTCTCAGTCTTGTTTTTGAAAGGAGTGAGCCAGTTGAAGGCAGACTCAAAATTCAAACAGGGTTGCCAGAGGGTAATGCAGTAATCACATTGGTTCCCCTCAGAGTGGGCGAGCGGGTGAGGAAAGTGTTGCCCTCTGCTTGTGGCCATTCCCTGAGCCTCTGCACACTTCTGGCTAGCTTTACAAACTGAGAGAAGCTAAACACACTCTGTGTAAATGCAGCCTCATGTAGAAAATCCATTTCTTTTGTGTTGTTCCATTTCTGTCTCTCAGACGTGCTCTTTTAACCCATTTCATTTTCATATACGTACCGTTTGCCATATAAATCGACAACCATATGTAATTGATTTGTCTGGAAGCCAATGGTTTTGTTTTTGTTTTTCAGTTGTGCTGTCTGCTGCGAAATTATTTAGAGCTTGTCAGTTCATCTGAGATTTCCAGCAGAAATGTCTTGGGCTTCTTTTAACCAATGGCTTTTTACAGAAAGAAGGGGGGGGAAGGGGATCAGAGCTATTCCACTGGGATCTTTGTACATTGTGTAGTTGCCATGACAATTACATTAGTCTCCATTGGCAATCATCCACCTTGTTGGAATTCTAATGAGGAAGTTTTTTCAGCGTGTGCGGCTATCAAGAATCTCATGCCGTAGTGAAAAACGGCGCTCCTCGAAGCGAAAATATAAGTGCCTTTTAAATAGGGCCACGGAGAGAGCCACGGTTTTGCTGTCCGAGAGAGATAGCAGCACACGGCTGGGCTGTGCCCAGTACTTGCTCTCGTGGGTTCTAGGCTAATAAAGATGGATGGATATGTCCATCAGAACCACTAGGAATCTCCTGTCTGAGAGAGCAAGAAACATTGTTCTAGAGGCTAGATAACATTGCTGGCACTCCCCAAAGATGGAAGATAAGTGACTAGAATCGCTGTATAAATCTTCCTTTGATCAAAAAAAACATTGCTGCAAATGAGCGTGACTTTTTAATGTCCCTCGCATTCGGCAGTTTTCTGTGTTTACGGTGCTATTGAATGTTACTCATTTTATTTCCACCCGCAGGCATATCCGTTACCGCACGTAAGACACTGAATTTCACGCGTTTGATGTGTACCGGTGAGATCGTAATCTGCGAAGTGATTTAAGGAGCCTCCGGAGCGGCAAATAAATCAATGAATTAATTAAGGCTATCAAAGAAAATAATCTCCTTTCTATTGAGGGTACGTTTTCACGGCGCTCCAATCACAATATCCATCGAGGTTTATTTTCTGATATAAACGCAAGGTCACCGCGGCCCGTTTTACAGAGATTGACGTGATGTCATTCCTTTGTCCTGTTTCTTTTTAAATTCGACACTTATTACTTTTGTTTCCTGTCATATGATATACATTTCGCTACACAATTAAATTCTTCCAAGGCAGTTTTACGTGATCGTTGACACGCTCATTGAGAAACAGAGAGTCTTCCCAGCAGTGTGAGCCCATTCAGGATAGCGATGCTTTGTGTAATCTGGTCTTTATTGATGCTTATGCTTCTCCTGGCACTAAATCAAGGTGTTGACTTGGGCTGAAGCCATGAGACAAGCAAATTCTCCCCAGGATGAGAGGATACAGGAAGTGCCTAAGCTCCGAGCTGTTCTGAGCCAGGGGTGTTAAATAAATCCTGCTCGTATGCTGATGGAATGGGAGTGTGGGGATGAAAGGCAGCACTTGTTTTGCTCTTACATTGTCTGATACTGGTTGCTTGTCATTTATGGATCTTCAGTAGCCTCTGTTTATGCTATGTTTTCCGTATCCTACACAGGAACTGTCCAAACCTTTTTGCTCACACGACAACCAATTCCGATCTATAAGACTGACTGTCTGCATTGTCATTTTGCAAATTTTGGAATCGGATCCCTTTGTTAAGACCGCATAGCCTTTGTCTGGTGTATGTAGTTACCTCAGTTGCCATAGTAATGGCATGAGCATCAACAGGATGCTAGAAAACGTTCTTTCACAGCAATGTAGAATAACTCCCTGCTGAAAGATCAGCTTTGAATGTTAATTTACATGTTAATTCAAGCTGGTTCTCAGCTAACAACTATTGGTTATAAGAATGTTTCCCTTATGTTGCCATAAAGTAACAGAAACATTAAAAATGTTAAAAAAATGTCCAGTTTTGAGATGTTGTATTAACATTATTGGTTGGTTATAAGAACTTTATTTAAACATTTTTTTAAATTTTGTAACATTTTTTAAATGTTTCACTAACATCTTAAGAACATCTTAAGAACATCTTTTTTGATATATAATTAAAAAAAAGCTCTTCTAAAGTTACTGCAAAAAAAAAAAACTGCATTTTTTTTAATAACTTTGAGAGAACTTTTAGAGAATGTTTGCCAATGAACGTGTTTCCTGTTAGCTGGTTTGATGCTGGATTGATGTTTATAAACAACAAACAAACAAACAGGGTTGAGTCGGATAAACTGAAAGATTGGATTTTTGCTGCCTGTCTGAGCAAAGCCTAGAAAAAACAGTTTTTTTACACAATTGCTTTTTGACATTGATTTAAAGGGCATCTGTCATCAAGTATGATATTTTAATTGTTTAATGAATTACTTTCTCTGTGAAGCAAGGTGGTTACTGGCAGTAGAGTCATTCTGTGGAAAATATTGAGGAAAGCAACAACCAATTATGTGGTGCCAATCGTATTATTGCACTGGACAACATTTCTCTTTATAGCCATCATTTCCGTAGTTCCGTGCCGACTGCGGAAGTAAAACTGTTGTTTCTCCAATATACTGAACGTCAACGACAACAAGGGTTGTTGTAGCTCAATACAATACAATTATGTCACTGTGCTGCTTTCATGAATGGTTTTGTCAGAGTGACAGATTGTCCATTGCTTTTATGAAACATTGCACTATTGGATTCAGCTGAACGGTAGTGATTTGCAAATTGACTTCAAACATAATGAAGATAAACATGTCCGACAAAACAATATGTACATTCTCAGGGAATACTGCTGGTACACTTTCTAAACATTTTCTGCTGGACTTTACTTATTTCAGACTGATCTTGTCAGGTGGCAGCCTTATAAACAAGACAGTCCACTTGTTTGAATGACTTTTATTGTTTTAGGTGTTCGGGGGCCCTTGTTATAAAAGTAAATGCTTAGAAATACTTTATTATGTCTGTCAGCACCTGAAATATGAGAATATAAGGAGTCTTGGTTTAAGGGCATGTTGTGTAGATTTCTTCCCTCAGTCTATAGTTCTCTATCATTATAAAGTGGAGGAGTTTCCCTGAACTTCTATCAGATCTTCATTTTCTTGTAAATCTCATTACGTCTGCTAGAGGCAAGTTTACAGGCCTCGGCTGTCATGGTCCATCATTGTTATGGGAAGGAATTGTTGTTCAGAACTGTTGGGAGTGTAGATGCGGTAAGCAGAAGAAATGTCATAGGCTTTTAGAATCAAGTAACTTTTAAAATGGCCTTTGATTGTCCAGTTGTCCTGTTTTTCCATACCTGGGGGTTTAAAGTCATGTTGGCTATGATGGTATAATGATTTGTGAACAAATTGTTCTTTTAAAAGCATGTTTTTTTATAGTTCTTTGCAAATACCCTGACTGTGGGAAAGAATGTCTGACGAAGTTTAACAACTTTTTAAAAAACATAATCATAATTGGCGTTGTTCAAATATTTATTTCCACCACAAAATTGTATAAATTGCACACAACTGAGTGAACACAATTGTGTCACTAAAATGAACTTCTCAATGTGGGTTTTGTGGATGGCAGGACCTCTAACTCATTTTAAAAATCATTGCAACCAAATCAGTCTCATCTGAATCTTACAATTTTAGCAGCTGTACCTTTGATAGATCCCATAGTGAGAGATGGTAGCCTGTGGCTCCAACCTCAGCTCCTCATTTTTGTTCACCTCAGCCCTCTGTAAGAACTAGCATTATGTGTGAGTCTGTCCAACAGAATGTCCTTCAAAGTTGGTCTCCATGAGGAGCATGAAGTACCGTTTGATCTCCGCAGGCAGTCCGCTGATTGTCTGCGTCTGGCTGGTGAGTGCAGTCTCAGAGCTGGGTACCCATCATGCCCTGAGGGTCACCATGGACTGCTGATCAGGAAACACAGAAAGGTACACTTAAGGTCATTTTTCACTCTATGCGATAGGCCAGAGAGCTTTGCTCAGGTGTTTTTTATACACACGAGAGACTGCGCAACACTGAGCATTTCCCCTTCAGCTCTGTGCTAGCGAACAAAAACATGCTGCATTGCTGAATTTAGGCGATTGTTGTAGGTTTTGTATTCTGTTGTTGCGCGTAAGTAACGGATAATGAATCTAAAAGAATTATTGAAATAAAACATCATTTGTTTTTCCATAAAACATGTTATTTCTCTTTAAAATAGGTTACCCTAAATATATTGTAAAAGAATAGCGTCTAAATAAATGTGATTGGTGGGCAGACTTTTGTTGTGCCCAGAATCATGTGTTTATTCATTGCTTTTAATAGGGACTTGTTTTAACCGCATTTTGCAACAGTAAATGTATATTAACGATTAAAAATTTCAGTTGTCAGGTCTGATTTTGCAGGAAATGGCTGTTTGACTTGTGGTTACGTCACGTCTGTAAACAGAAAAAGATCTGGCTACTATATTGAACGTCCGGGCACTGTAGATTGTGCAGCTGTTGTAATTAAGAAAATATCTCTGCAAGTAAGCTGCAATTTTATGTTTGAAACAGAGAAGGCAGTAGAGAAGCAAAAGTTATGGATTGCAGCTTTAATAAAGTCACTTCTGATTTGTCAACGAGATGTAGAAGTTGCAAAAAGATACAATCTTATTTTTAATGTTTTAACGTGCAAGATTGTAAAAGCAGTTCTGTTTCTCATTGAAAATTAACGGTGAACTCGCATTTCCCGTGTAAAATGGCCTTCATGTGTGCAGCTTGTTGAGTCGATTATTTCATTTCTCAGACGTGAATTCTCAGCTGGAGTGGGTGTAAAGCCTGTTCAGACTGCTGGCACTCATAGCCTGTTAGTTTAGGGAACAGGAAAGAGAGAAGACGAGTGTTTCTGTAAGTGTGTCTGCACCCTGAGCTGCAGGAGTCTGTCCTGTGATTGGCTGTCAGAGATTCTAAACTGAGACTCATGGGAACAGCAGGATCATCTCTCTCTCTCTCTCTCTCTCTCTCCACAGCCTTCCGCTGTCACATTTTTATTATTAAACAACCGCCGCATGGAAGGTCTGCCTTCAAAGGCGCAGGCCATTAAAGTTTTTGCACCAGGGATTTGGAGCAGATTGTTTGTGTGACACACATTACGTAAGTCTGCCTGACTTATGTACCTTAGAGGTTGATGAAAGAAGAAAAAAAGCAGAGTAGCGGATTCTGTTCGCGTCTGCCAGCGGAGGCAATGAAGACTTACTTCAAATAATGCTTGTTTGTTGTTTTGATGGAAAATCTCTCTGGGAAGTTCAGGGCTTTGTCAGGGACAGCTGCACTACAATATCCGATGCATGACAGTGCTTTAGTAATACACCGATGAGGGATAAAGTCAGGGGTTGGGTGCTGTTGGGTATTCTGTGCCCGTGATTGCATCACTTCCTGTTTAGGGCCGCGGTGTCTCCAGCCGAGACAAAGTGATTACATTGATTATACAGGGTTCATTTTCTTGACAAGCTACATTTCGCTATTGGAATGGGAATTGGTGTGTCTGCCAGGACTGATTAGGCAAAACTTTCTGATTGTGAACAGTTGAGTGGCTTATGACTACATTACTTCACAATAAGTCACAATTAAATATCAATATAAAATATAAGTAATATTCTTATTTTTTAATATTGCAGTGTTCATTATAAATGATTTAAATGTGCATGTGTGTTTATTTTTTTAATTCATGTGCAGTCATAGTCTTTAATCAAAATCTGAAAATGTACTTCCCCTCTGGAATGTTAGATCTTCTATGATGACATCCGCCTGATGGCTTGGGGCGGGGCCAGAGCCGTTAACCGCTCCCAATCAAAGGTTAGTCAGCTGTAAGTTTTGAAACGCCTACTTTTGTATAGCCAATCAAATTCCCACTGGTAAAAAAAGCCATGTCCTCCATTTTTCTGTTTCACTTTGAATGATGTGAGAACACCTGAGTCAGTTGCAGCTTCACACAGACTTTAAGTAAAAGATGGTTTTAGCAAGTTAATCTACAGACTGAACTGGGCAATATTTAGATAAAAAACTAGTTAAAAACCTTTTGCTATTCCATGGTTCAACCTGACCGAACTCAGGAACAGATACATATCGATGAATTAAAGATATATTTTTCCTAACTGTGTATTGACAGAAAAACATATTTTACCGTAGCTTCTTCCAGGGCAGAACGAAAATTAAATGCAGCAATTTAAATTGGAGTTTGGGCACTTCCCGTCGATCTCTAAAAGCTTCCAGTCAGATTCAGATTATTTTCGCCCCCCTGAGCCGCTGTACTGATGTCTCTCCTCGTCAGCCAGCGTAGCATGAGAGTGTGTGCTTCCAAGATGAAGATGACAGCCCAAAAGTGCCTTTTCTCCCACTGATCAAAGAGGATAACTGGAAGGATTGTCCCATGAATAAAGCTATCAGACACCTGCAGGTATAATTACCTTGTACAGACGTGAGCAGAAGGAGAGAACAGGGTTGCGTAGGCCTGAGAGCACAGAGCAATAAGCACACATTAGAGACTCAGAAACGGGCTCCTATTGGAGACGGTGCTGTTTGCTGTCACGCATGAGGTTTTTGTATTCGTTCTATGAACTAACTGCAAAGGGAAAGTAGAAACAACTGTCAGAATCGTCGTATCAATTACGTTGAATAGTTCAACAAAAAGAGATAAAAGAACTGTTTAATATTTCATAACCATGCTTATTCAGTGACAGATTTGGGCATTTATGTGCTTTCGGGCTGTGCATTTGTATTGTGCTTATTCGTGCATGTGTTTTGCGTGCACACGTACAATGTTTTAAACGGGTACTTAAGTTAACACAAAGGTGTAGCCTATATTGTAATGCCTTCAAAGGAAGTCAAACTAGAAATTATTCATCGTGAGCTCTCTCACATGTGCTCCGTGGGCATTCTTAGCTGTTGTCTTGGAAACAGACCTCCAGCCATTTGTTGGTATGACATTCCGCTGCCGTGCTTATTTTGGTTTTTTTTTTATTTAGCACATCAATGCATGAGATTTGTGAGAGGGTACCTTGGGGCCCAGGTGCCCTTATACGGGTCACCTTTTATGGGTGCGGCCCACTCGGGGCCACTGCACAGCATGTCCCCTCTCATGCCAATTAAAGGCGGCACATAGCCGGTTATAACAGGCCCGCCCCCTCCACACAAGTTCTTTGCCTTCTGGACAGGAGGAAATAAACACATTAAATGGTGTGATTAATCCATCTTGCAGAGCCATGGAAACAGTAAGCTGCCGGGCTGTGATAATAAAGACAGGGGTCCCAGTGGAGAAGTGTGTGTGTGTGTGTGTGAGAGCAGGAGGGGGAGGTAAGTAAGTGGTGGAGAGTTCAGCAAAAGGACTGGTTTACAAGACGCACACCAGGAACTATGTGCCTCCAGCCACACGACTTCAATGGGAGTCCTCAGCTGTAATAGGTTTACTGCTCTCCTGATACACAGGGCTCACTCGCTGTCTTCACCAGAGAGGTCACACAGAGCTGAGGTTTGTTTTCTCGCTTCAGGTGGAAGAACTTCATCAGTTCAAACGTGTATTCATTTGGCCTTCATCTATTTCTCTCTCTCGCTCTCTACTGTACAGAATAATATATTTGAGCTGATAGGTTTACAAACGCAGTACCCAGCTAACAGCTTTAGGTTGTAAGAACATTTCCCTTAAGTAGCTAAAACGTTATTTTTGAGGTTACTGCAAGAACGTTTTTGATAACTTTGAGAGAAGTGTTTTGACAATTTAAAGTGAAGCTGAAAAATAAAGGGCGTGGCTTGTTTTTTCCTGATAATTGATTGGCTCTTGAAAAGTAGGCGTTTCAAAGCTTGCAGAACACTACCATTGGAGAGTAGTGGTTAACAGATTTGGCTCCGCCTGATCAAGCCATCCATCAGTCTGACATCATATAATAAACAATTATCCTGGTCACGTTTTTGGTTCTTAATATCATTTTTTCCAGCCCTTTATGATCAGTTCAGTTCTTTTTTAGTGGCAATCCTGGATCCCAATTTTAAGCCGGTGTGCAGAACATCAAAGGAAACCAGAGAACTGATGGAATTGTCCTTCACTGGTCAGGACAAACTTTCAAAAAATGCTGCAAATAGTCATTGAGGCTTGAAGAGACAATGTAAGAAACAAAAGGGTGTAAACTTTTGAAGGACAGAAAGGGAAGCATCATTTTAGTGCACTGTCAGCTTTGAGATCACTTAGTATTCACAGTGTACTTTGTCTTCTTAAAATGCCACCCTAAAGCTTTAAATTGACTTTAGTTTGCTATGTGTTACAAGTTTGCATTTTCTCCAAGAATTGTGTCTGTGCATTTTAAAGCTGATGTTACTGTTTGTTGTTTGATACTTAAGAATACTAAAGTTCAGAAGTGCTTCATTGAAAGATGATATGTGAATATTCTCTTAATGTTTAGATCAAGCTGAACGGACTGGTCAGTTTTTGCAGTCAGCTTTAAGATACTAGATGCATTGAATATCTGAGATACACATATTTGACACGCCAAACAACCCCCCCCACCCCCCCAAAACAGCCACAGGGTGTGTCTGATGCCTGTGGGAGGCTCAAAGACACCTGAAACCCAAACCAAGGCTGCCCTTGGATCTTATCCACATCCACATTGGACTTTTATGTCCTAATACCCTTTAACTAATCCATTTTTTATCACGGAGACCGTTGAGATCAAAACGAAAGTGGTGGCCATCAAGGAACGCAGAGGTACGAAGTCTGTTTTCTTTCCAGACCCTCCACAGGTTCCTCACATGTTGAGATGTGGTGGTCACGCTGGTGTTTCTATCACACAGACAGCCTTCAGTCAGGAGATCAGAGACAGATTATGCAGCAAAAGAGCCTTGAACAGGGCCACTGGTTATCAGAGAGGAGGGATGGGCTTGTTTTCCATTTCTGTGGCATCTGTCTGACTGGCACTTGAATATTTTGCATTGCCATAGACACAGAGAGAGGCCATCACTATATGCCACATGTTTCAAGCTGGCAGTACGTAACCTAAACAATCGCAGGAGTTTATTTCGCTTAAATTATCTCCACTCTGTATCAGGTAAACTAGCAACAAATGCTCTTTCTGTTTATCTGTCGGTGTTGACATTTGAGTTCACTTCACTGCTTGCTTTGGAAAAGACGAGAAGACGTGGTGTGCTGTCTTTTTCTATCTCTCACTCTCTCTCTCCCCTTGCTGTATTTTAACAACCTGACTGTCTTTCTGTCGGTCTTTGTGCAGAAACCGAGCAGGCTTCTCTTTAGACATCTCTTTGAAAATGAGGGTGGAGACAGGACTCTGCTCATGCTGTGCTGTGTGGGCTCACTGCCACGTAAGCTGATGTGTGGCGGTAGGCGCATTAAGCTAAGTGACAGTCTGATGGGGCTGTCTGAAAACATCAGCACCCATTCAGACTCATGCATCCCCTCTGGATCCCTCCCCTGCTGCTGTGGGGCCTGTGGGGGGGCTTTGTTTCCTCCTGGCCTTAAATAGAAGACCTCACGCTCTGTGCTTAACCTTCTGCCCGAGTGTTGCTGGCAATTTAGTCTCGGCCCCTTTAGTCGAACGGCACGCCCACAGACTGCCCACACTTCATTTGTACATGAAATTGGAAAAGACTTTTGCAATCTACTATGCGCTAATGTGATTGGCTGGTTTTATGCAGTTTCTAAAAGTAAGGGCACACAGCTTTTTTTTAATGTCTTCTTCTTGCCGTCTCTACACATTTCTTGCTGTTTTACTGTACCATCGTTCAGTTAATTGATTGCTTGCCATTATGGTTGTATAATATATTGTATAATCAAGCTATTTGAATATTGAAATTAATTTAGTGCATCTTTTTGTTTATTTCTTTTTTGTCCGTTAAGTTTTCCGATCAAATGTAATTTAGTTATTCCTCCTTGTCCAGCGACTATGATAGTTTTACTACAGAGTAAAACTTGTAACACAAACAGCATTAACTAAAAAATATCCTGTCATTTATTGAATTTTATAAGCATGGTTGGGGTTATCTAGGTAAGAAAAGAAGTAATTGAGCTTCAGGGCGATTTCAGGGTGGTCAGATCCACAGTGAGGTTGTTTAACACCGCAGCAAAACTGAAGCTCGATGAAAGAGAAAATACCTGTTCTCCAGCACATACCTGGCATCCAGGACCTGCCGCCTTCATCTACTTTTTTTGACACAGTAAGAGAGAAAGTGTCTGTGTGTTTTTCACAGATCTCTGCTCCCCCATTGTGGCATTGTACACAGGGGCAGATGGCTCTCAGTGCAAATGGCTTAGTTTCCACCCTGTCATTGGGAGTTGATGGCACAGCGAGTTATACGGCGATATGAAGCTCTGCTTCCGTTAAAAGAACACAATCTGTTTCCGCGTAACTCGAGGACTGGAATCTTCCCTGTGCCGTTTCAGAGGTTTTATTGTATCGTTTAATCAGATATGCACAGACATATCCTTGTGTTCCTTTAGCTTAAATGGTAGAAAATGGCGCCAGCAAACCAGCCTACAGTTTTAGGTTGCAAGAACGTTTCTGTAATGTTTCTATTAAGTAACAAAAACTTTAAAAATGTTAAGTTCTAGGAGTGTTCAAAACGTCCAGTTTTAAGACGTTCTATTAGGGTAATTGCTATGTTAATGTTATTGCTTTTGTAACATTTTTAAAACGTTCCATTAACAACTTAAAAATAACGTTTTGATATGTGATTTATGACTGTCCTAAACGTTATACTAATGTTTCTGCAAAAAAAGTTTTTAAGAACTTTGAGAGAACTTTGAGAGAACTTTGAGAGAACTTTGAGAGAACGATAGCCAATGTTCTGAGAACATTCCCTGTTAGCTGGCAATGCATGTACTTTTATAATGTGTAACTTGAATGCACTGTAAGTCTCTTTGGATAAAAGAAATATATGTGTAAATGTACCACCACGTTCCTGATGAAATGTTTGTTTTAGGAACAGATATAATGAAGATGACTTCTGTTCTTTTTTCAAGTCTAAATTGTTTCTCCCTCCAAGTAATGAATTCTATAATAGGAAACACTGGAGAGCTGTAGAAATCGGGCAGCTCTGTGTTCTGAGAGGATTAAACGATTATGATCTCTCAGCGCTCCTGATCTTATAATCATGTCCTGGATGCCACTAGATACCTCTACTGAAGTGATTAGAGCTTTGTTACAGATGTGCCGGCTTAATAGAGCTGGTAAAACCCTCAGGCGGGGCGTGGGGGGGGCTATCGTCTGCCACTGGAAGCCGTCTGTTCGCTGAGGTCAAGGTCAGTGACGCTGAAGGGCTCTCCAGCCTAGCAGAACCGCGCGTTAGCGATATTAAGAATGTTCGTGATGCCGCTGATGTCAGCTGGATCAAATTCCAAGACACTTCACAGCACACGAACTCTCTCCAGCTCCTCACTGAGCAGTGAGGGATTACACAACTCTGTGTCCATGCTAAAGCACTGTCACTAAGCCAGGGAAAGACTACAATAGAATTTGCCCTTCATTTCTTTCACAAGGTAAAAGAAAAATGTCTGCACAGTAAGATTGGAGTAAGTCAGAAACATATTTTTGACAGTGTGTTTACAAAAATTACAAAGATCGTGGCGGATCTAATGCTGTTAGTTTAGTGTGATGTTGCGCTACCGAAAAGAGAAAGTAGGATTTTAAATTTTGAATTTAAGTATCAAGTAGAAAAGCTAAAAATAACTCCTTAAAGCTGCAGTCTTTAACTTTATTGTTTAATTATGTATGTTGATTGACGTTTCCTTAAAAATTGACCCGACAGCTCAAATGATAAATCAATATTATAAACCTATCCTTTAGAATCAGGGTAACAGAGATTTTTTATGTACTTGCTTAATAACTATTTTTTGTTTATTTTCACCAAGTTATGGATTGCAGCTTTAAAGATACATTATTTAAAATGTCTCCAGTTAATTGTGGGAATGTGGGAATATCATTATTAACAACTGCTCATTAATTTGCTGATGGTTTGAGAAACCGTTTTAGCATTTAGATCTTATTGGCTCCTTTTGATTGTCTCTCCAGCTAGAAACAAATTTCCTCTTTCTTTTCCGTTTCAGTCGGAGAGTTCCTGCAGTTCGAGAGGAGTGTCCTCATCAGTTACCTGCTAATCAAAAGCCTTTGAAAACTGTGTTTGCCTGAGGGCAGTATGTTTTAAATCCAGAATACATTATGCAGTTTGCCTGTGGACTGCATTGCTTGTGTCAGTAGCAATTTTAACCAAACACCTGAACCGTTTCCAGCAGCTCTTCCACTCCCCACATCCCAGTTAACAGGGAATGTTCCCAGAATGTTGGCTCATGTTCTCTAGAAGTTCTCTCAGAGTTATCAAAAAGTGTTCCTGCAGTAACCCTAGTAGAACACTTTTTCTTATGTTAAATGTCATATCAAAAATGTTTTTTCTGAATAGTTAGTGGAACATATCATTCATTTAAAAACGTTTAAACGTTTAAAACATTAACAATTTAAAAAAATGTTTGGAAATTTTACAGATACAAACTAATTTTGGAGACTGTTGAGACAGTTTTTTTCTATACAAAAGTAAATGGTGACTGAGGCTGTCAGTAAGTCAACGATTTAGTATTTTTATTTTTGGGTGAACTGTACCTTTAAGAGTGTGTGTCAGAGTTTGAGTGATACAGCAGAATTTTAACTTTTTGGCTACAATTACAGAGGAGAAGAGTTTTGCAATTCGCCCAGCAGTTCGTGATGTCTCTGCAGTTTATTTAATATTAGCATTTCCATGTAGGCTTCAAAGTGAATTTATATTACTCTTACAAGGAAAAGGGCTGAGTTATAACAAAGAAAAAATTCCCCAAATTAAAGCAGCATTTAAATGCTTTCATAATCGCAGCTTGTCAGCCGAATTTTGATGATGTTCAACGAAGCACCAACCCCGCTCTCGCTGAGTGCTAATCGCATTCTGTCAAGTTTTCAGGGCCAATTTGTTAGCATATATTACCGCATCATTCTGCAATAAACTCAGATATGTGTGGATCAGAGTGACGCTGTTGCAAGTCATGTAGGCGATACGGAGGAGGCACCACGTCACGAAACGTCGCGGCTAACGGATCCGCGTGTTCCCTCTCTGACAAGTCAGCGGGTATTTGTGGGTATTTTCATTTGTGAATGGATGTAATTAGCATGCTAATGAATGAATTGCAGTGCAGGATCGCTCAGCTTTTGCTCTGCGAGACAGACGACTCGTGAGCGCTCCGTACCGCCTGGTCCCCTCGTTGTAGTTGATGTATAAAACCTGTAATCAGATCAGACAAGAGCTCAATCACCCGTGTTTTTCTCTAGCAGGGACTGTTTACCCCTCAGTGCCATATCTGGATTTCCATTTGTGCAGAAAATGTAAATACTTCTGAAAAGAAGGCTTTGGTTAAGTAAACAGAGCGCAAGCGGCCCACTTGGCATGTTCAGCAGATCTGAGATCAGCCCGAGCATCTGTTGGTCTAATTCCTGTCTGTGACATGACTTGTCAAACTTTTATTGGTGGATTGAACCTTCTTCTCCTTCATCCATCTTTGGTTGTTGTTGATGTGGGTTTGGGGTGACATCTTTATTGATGGTAAAACATCTACTGTCACAGCAAGAACAAACAATTCAGATGTTAAGCAATTGAGGGTCTGTAGAATAGTTTTTAATATTACAGCGCCTATGAAAAGATGTTTTCAGCTTGAGAACTTCCTTTGAAGGGCTGATTGGTGGTATATATTAATAATACAAATATTATCTTAACAGGGTAACAGATC